>ML014203.1:0-61771 GCA_003615045.1 Caulochytrium protostelioides | reverse complement strand
CTGCCGCGAGGTCTGCCGCGAGGTCTGCCGCGAGGTCTGCCGCGAGGTCTGCCGCGAGGTCTGCCGCGAGGTCTGCCGCGAGGTCTGCCGCGAGGGCCGCCGCGAGGGCCGCCGCGAGGGCCGCCGCGAAGGCCGCGCATCCGCATCGGATACTCGAGAGCTGAGCGGCGCGCGGGGGCCACTCTTAACATGGTTGCGCCGCGCCTCCGCACGCGCGATCGGCAGCCGTCGGCCATCTTCGGGTCCCGCCTGCCGGAGCGCGCCTTCTCGGGGCGAGCGGAGGCAGCACGGCGCGTGGGGCCCGAGAACGCCGTTCGTGCCACGTGGCTGTGGTTCTTGCTGGGCTGCAGGCGCGAGATTCGACGCCGCCGCGGCCAGCGGAATCATCCGGTTGGTGAAAGGCACGTCCGCGGCGCGTGGGGTCGACCAACGTCTGCGCGCCTGAGGTCGGAGGCCACGGGATGCGGGCGACTCCGTCATGCCGAGGGCGGAATCAGCAATGCTGGCGACGTCCAGGAGGATGCGGCCGACTCAGCCGCGGGTCGTGGCCGCCGTCACGACCGCTTGTGCGGCCGCGGCGAGGATGGCGACCGCGACGGTGGCGACCGCGACGGAAGGCTCATGCTAGAAGCCCTTGTGCGGCCACAACCGCGTCACGTAGGACATAATCCCAGCTCACCGCGACCGATGGCGGAGTGATGCGTCGGACACATGCCATGGGACGTGGATGTGGGCGAACGGAGGGCGAACCAAAGGCGGCCGAAGGGCGACGTCGTCGGCCGCACCGCCGGCACGTGTTCATCATCCCTTAGGAGCAGTCGCCGACGCCGACTCGCTCTCAGTCATTTTGGTAAAAAGAAAACAGATGACTATACAAATGAATACGCGTCGCACGAAACGGTTTCTGGCCCGCCATGCGACAAAAGGGGTGTGGAGCGAGATGTGATGCAGCCAAGCGATCGCGATGAAAGAAAGTGAAACAGAAAAAAAGGGGCAGACAGACCGGACATCCAGGCACGGGACGGATGGGGTCAGGCGGATGCCCTATGCAGGGCGGAGTTAGGCTTTGGGCTTCTTGGACTCCGAGGCGTCGTCGGCCGCGGCCGGCTCGGCGGCCTTGCGCTTGTCCTTGGAGCGCACCAGACTGCTGAGGTCATGCACCGCCGGGGGCGCGGCGGCCGCGCCGGCTGCCGGCGCCGCCGCGCTGGAACCGGCGCTGGAGCCAACGCCGGTGGTAAGCGGCTTCACGCGAAGCTTGTCCTCTTCGGCCTTGACGGCCTCGAGCGCCTCGACGTCGGCGAGCTTCGCCTGCATGTCCGGGATCAGCGCGTCGAGCTCGGCAAGTTCGCGGTCGGCGTCATCGCGGGCAAGCACGTTGGCGCGGGCCTCGGCCAGCGCGGCGCGTTTGGCCTCGAGCACGGCGAGCGTGGCGCGGATCTGGCGGGCCGCCTCGTTCGGGTCGCCAGCATACTCCGCGACCAGGGCCATCTTGTAGTGGACCTCCGCGAGCTCGCGGCTGTCAGCGGGCAGCAGCTTCTGCTTGAGCAGCAGGCTCTGCGCGAGGTCGGTGCGCGCCTGGGCCCAGTTCTCGGTCTCGAACGAGACGTCGCCCAGCAGCGCGTAGATGTCGGCGATGCGGCGGTCGTTCGCGGCGGCGTCGGGGCCCGCCGGGCCCAGCGACTGGTAGATGACGCGCGCTAGGTCGAGCGTCTCCCACGCGAGCTGCAGCTCCCCCTCGAGCTCGTCGTCGCCGGGCGGCAGATCGATCTCGGCGGACGGCGCCAGCCCGTCCTCGCCCTCGGTCGCGGCATCGAGCGCCTTGGCCGCTTCAAGCAGCGGGGCGTCGTCGACCGTCGCCGGCGCCTTGCCCTTGCCCTCGGCCGATGCCGAGGCTGGCGCGGCCGCCGGCGCGGCCGGCTTGGCGCCGCTCACGTTGAGGATCTGGCGGGCCGCGGCGACGCTCTGCGCCTCGATGCGCTCGTCCTGGATGATCGTGTTCTTCTCAACGCCGAGCGCCAGCAGCGCGCGGCCATACTGGAACAACGCGTCGGCGCACTCGGGCGCGCTCTCGCCGTAGTGGGCGCTGAGCAGCTGCACCGCGAGCGACAGCTTGTCGCACGCCAGATCGTGGTTGCCGACAGCGCTCGCCTGCGCGCCCGACTCGAGCAGCGCGGGGACGTCTTCCAGCACGGGGAACGCGTCGTCGTCGTCCTCCTCCTCGTCGTCGTCGTCGTCGTCGACGTCGTCGTTGTCGTCCTGAACGGCGTTCTGCGTGTTGTCCTGCGCAGCGGCTGTCTCCGCGGGAGCGGCCGCATCGACCGTCTTCTCAGTCACGACAGCGGTCTCGGTCGACGGCGGGACGACGGCGGCGGCGTCGGCGGCCGTCGCGGGCTCAGCAGCAAGCGCCATCGCGGTGGTGTCCGTCTGGGCAGCAGCAGCGGCAGCAGCAGCAGCGGAGACAGGCGCAGCCGGGGTCAGTTTGGTGGTCGGGGTCGTGGCAGCCGGAGCGGAAGTCGTCTCAGCAGGCAGCGGCGAGTCGGTGGTCATCGTGCGGGCAAACCCGGTGGATCAGGAATCAAAAAAAAAAGAAAGCAGCGCGGCGCGTCCGTGATGTGGAGAACGATGCTGCACGATAGGGCGAGGGCCACGAGGAGAAGCTTCGCTCACGGACAACGAAGCGCCCGCAAGGAGAAGCGTCGAAAGCGCATCGCTTGACGCCGGCGGCCCCGTCCGCCATGGAACCCCGCTGTGCCGCTGGACACCGCGGATACGTTGGAGCGCTTGTCGGAACGCGATGTCTGACGCTTGCGTGGCGGCGACCGCGAGCGAGTCAAGGATCGCAGACTCGCCGGTCCACCGTGACGCCGGTCAAGCCGCCCTCGCACCCCTGCGACGGCGGCCGGTGGCGGGCCCGGGCCACCTAACCCTTCTCCCCCGGGGCCACCGTGGCGCTGGTCGACCGCCTCTCCCCCGACGCCCCCAGGCCTATGGCATGCTCCAAGCATGACGAGACCCTGTCCAGCGAGGAGGAAACCCAGCCGAGGCTGACGGCGCAGGGCCAGGCTTGGGCCAGGCTTGAGGGCCGGGGGATCTCCGCCGCCGCTGCCGATGCTGAAGGCCAACAGACGTCGCTTCCTGGTACTACGAGGTTGATGGCAGGATCCACTGCGAAGAAGAGCTCTCCCGGCGGCATACCGGCGACGATCCATCTCGAGGCATCGAACGTTCTGCTGCGACGGTCCTTGCTGGCCGTTCGAGGGTGTCCACAAAACGGCCGCGCCCTGCGGTTTCTTTTCAGAGGGATCCGGTGACCCTGTGCCATGGCCAATCAGAAAGGCGGAACTATGATTACAAGATGGAAAGAAAAGACAATCGTCCCGTCAGGGAGGGGAAAGGCCTTTCAAGGGCATGGCGTCAGCCGCAATGGGAATTTGCACGCGACGCGAGGCGGCTAACGGGAACGCGATAGAAGTATAGCGTAAGCAGACTCCATGGTTGAACTAGACGGTACCACTGCGGAAGCGAAACCACCACGTCGATAACGTGTCGTGCCCCGATGGGTGTCCAGCGGGGAAGATCAAAAAACAAATCGAAACAAAAGAAGCGTGAGTCTTGCACATGTCCTATCATCGGATGTCATCGGATCATCATGGCACCACAGACCAGCCCGATGAGTCTGGGACGTCGAAGACAGGGGGATTCATGGTGGCAACGTACACAATGATGTTGTTGATGGGGATGTGGATAAGCTTGACAAAGAAGCCAATGAAGCCCATGAGCAAGAAGCCCATGGCGACGGCACGGGAGATCTGGACGAACTCGACGCGGTCGGGCTTGGTGCAGCGCTGGAGCAGGCGCGCCGAGTCCTTGGAGAACTGGCGAGGGCCTTCCAGCAATTCAGTCACCACGCTCATGGTCTGATTGTATACTGCCCAGAGGAGTCACAAGCCGACAAGACCAGAGCGTAAGAGGTATGAGCGAGTGAGCGCGTGAGTAGGACGATGAACACGGGCATGACATAATAGGGCGCTCCGGGAGTCCGTGCCGCCGGCACGCCGGCGGCGGATGGCATCAGCAGGCTACAGCGACCACTTGAGGCTGTCGCCTCGCGCATCACGAGACCCCCGACGAGGCCTAGCGGGTGTGTTCACGAGCGGTCTCAGTCCGGCACCACGCGGCGGCAGCACAGCCATGCCCGACAGGCGCGACCTGGCCCTGTCGCGTTACGGCGATGCCACGGAGCGCTGCTTTCGAAAAGAACCCACGGCGTTCATCACGACCGTCCACCACGCTGTGCACGCGCGCTTTTATGTGCTAAAGAATGACCCAAGAAGCGTGGAAGCGACGCTCCGCAGTCGTACTTCCGAGTGGGGATCCCTGGCAGCGTTCTGCCGGACCGCAAGGCCGGGCCTGCGGCCAGCTGGCCGACAACGGCCTGCAGGCAGCGGCTAGCCGGCGGCACGGCTTACGTGCGGGGATGCGTCGCGGCCTCGGAGGCTAGCATAAGGCAGCGTCGGCAGATCCTCAGCGGGACAATGGCAACATACATCGAACGTTCGTCGGGAAAAGGACGGAAACAGGTAGCGCGTGAGCGTGAACGTGGGTGTGAGCGTGGGCGTGAGAGGTCGATGTTGCGGCAGAGCGGTCGGTCGAGTGATGTCGCCTGTGGCCGCGGCGGTCAGGCAGCACGCAGTCCACAGCACACTAAACGCGGCCTCGTCCGTGATCGCGTCGCCCATGCGTTGGCCGCCGAGACGGGTTTTCTGGACGACCCGTGCGAGCCGCCATCCTGCGTTCATACCGCGTGCGCCGTAGCGCCCCCGCACGGCCGGCCCACGCGGCCCTCGCGCACCAGCGATCACCCCCGCGGGCGACGGCGGCGGATGGGCGAGCGATAGGCGGCGGCGCGGCGCGTCGGCCCGTGCGCCGACGGGGTGATGTCCCGGGGCCGGGTCGGGAGGGCCCGCTGCGCCGCCGCCGCCGCCGCCACCGCGGGGCTCGCGGTCCAGGGTTTCGTTTCGTTTTCGCGCGGCAGAGCGGCGCTCGCTCACTCACGATGGTCACAGTCACATCCCCCATTGGAGCAGCTGAGTCCGGCTTCTTCTCTCCTTCTCTCTGCCATCAAGCGCGCCTCCTGCGTCTATCTCGACAACTCGCGGTTGGATCACTACATAAAATGCGCACACAGCGAGATTAGGTGCGCAAACGTTTGCGCGACGGCGCGGGACCCGCACGCTTCGTGCCGGGGGCGACGTCCTGAAGATCGTCAAAGACGGTCGAGGGGGCCATGTACGAGGGCAGGTCCGCCATCGCCATCTCGTCATCGTCTGCTTCAGCATCGCCATCGTCGTGGTCGTCACCATCGTCGTCGTCGTCGTCGTCCTCAGTGTCGTCGCTGTCGCTCGACATCGTGCCATTCGCAGGCGGGGGTATCGTATTGGTTTGCGGCGCCGATGGATGGCGATCGCAGTCGTCGCCGTGGCTCGCCGCCGCGGGACTCGCGTCGATCGGCATCAGTTGCGAGAGCACGCGCACCGGCGGATTCATACACTGCGCGCGCCGGATGAGGCCCACGTGCTCGGAGATGACCCACGCGGGCAGCGGCGACAGGACTTCAAACGCGCCGGCCGCCATATCGATGTCGAGAATGAACGCGTGGCCCAGGCAGCGCAGCGCTTCAGGCGCGAGTTGCGCGTGCGCCGGCAGGAACCGGAGTTGCATGGCGGCGGGCGTCTGCGCGGCCTGGTCGGAGTCCCCGCGCCGCGGACGCGGCGGACAGACGGTGTGAGTGCTCGTGCTGCTGCCGAGGACATCAAAGAGAACGACGGCTGCGCGGTAGAGCGCGAGCAAAGCGTGCGAGCGCGGGACGTCGTCGAGCGGAAACTGCAGATAGACATGAGCGAACGGAACGGTGTGACGCGTACCGCACGCGAGACGGCCGCCGGCATGCAGCGCCGAAACGAAGAGGTCGCCGCCATGGAGCGCATGCGGCGCACGGCCCGCATAGACGCCGCCGGGGCTCGCCTCGGCGCCAAACCACGCTGCGAACTGGAGCGCGTGCCCGTCCTGCGGCGAGAGCGACGCGAGCCCCGGGCGGATGCCGTCGGCCGTGATCCAGCGCGGCGGCGGCACCGCGGCGTCTGCGTCTGCGCCCGCATTCACGCGGGTGGCGTTCACGAGGTTCGGGGTGCCGTAGTGAGGCGTCAACCACTCGCCCTCACGGAAGGCTAAGGGGAGGTTGTTGGGGTTTGCTTCGTCCGGGTAGGTCATGGCGACGCAGGCGGCCGGCGCGAGGGTCGCGACAAGGTCCGAGAGCAGCTCCAGGCCAAACCCGTGGGTCCAGCCCGCCGTGTTGACCAGCAGCGGCACGTGGGCGTAGTCGGCATGCCACGTGCGGCAGGCGTGCGCGATGGTCGCGAGGTAGCCCGCTGGGTCCTGCCGCGGGGTCTTGTCGCCGTGCCAGAACCAGAAGCTGCCGGTGGGCGGGGCCGGGGCTGGGGCCGGTGTCGAGTACGCGTCCGAGGTCTCCTCCTCGGCGGCGGAGCGGTACACGGTGGGCCACGCGATATGGGCAAAGGGTGCTGAGAAGAGGGGCGTGTCCGTGATCGTCAGGCTGACATAGCCCGGCGGGGTAAACTCGTTCTGGCCCAGATCGACATCGAGCACAGCGACGCGGCCGAACTGCGGAATAAGGCGGTTGACGAGGTACCGTAGCAGTGACGATTTGCCCGTGTTGCGGTTCCCAATCAACGCAATCACGGCATTGGCGCTATGGTGTTCTGCAAGCAGGCCGCAGGTTTCTTCGTGGTCTGCATGGCGGGCCGCGTCCCGGGGCGTTGGCGCTGACGGAGCTAACGATAACGACGGCGACGGCGACGGCGACGGCGACAGCGACGGCAGCTGGGCCAAGGTCGATGCGTCATGGGAGGACACGAGGGTGCGGTGGTAGTGCTGCGAGACAGTATGAAACACGTGCTGCCAGGACGGCGGGTCCTGCGCGGCAGCGGTGGCCTCATGCTGCCACAGGATTTCGAGTGGAAACGCGTCGAGCGGCGGGAGCGGCGGCGCTTCCACCGGCATGCGGCGCTGCGAACGGCCCTTCTTGGTATGTGGTGGCGACAGCGGCAGTGCGGCAGCCGCGTTGCGCGCATAGTCCACCGCGAGCCAGCCGTCGTTCTCGACAAAGCTGTCCAGTGCCGCAAACCGGTCCGCGGCGCGCCGCAGCTCGACCACGACGGGGTAGGCGTCCGTCCATCCCACCGGCAGCGGCCCACCTGGTCCTGTCGACGGCGCCGCCGTGACCGCGGTCGCCGCGGCGGTTGGCGGCTCCCCGCTGGGATCCACAGGCTGCGGCTCGATCGTGCCCGGGCGCGCGCCCGGCGGCACGCGGACGACGCGCCAGGCAACGGCGTCGAGGGGGAACCCGGCGACGGTCGCGCGGCCGCGGCGGCACCGGATCGCAACGCTGCCGTAGAAGTAGCACGTCTCGGTGGCCTGGAGTCCAATCGACCATACGGCGTCGACGGCCGACGGCGACGCGGACGCTGCGCCGGCGTGGCAGCGTACGTTGAGCGGGCTGGGCCGCCAGGCGCCCTGGCGCGCGCGGGTTTTGTCGACGCCGGTGCCGCCGGCGAGACTGGAGGTGGATGCGGCGGCCGATGCCGCGGCGGGCGCTGCAGCATCCGTTCCGCGGGGCGAGGGAGCTGCCTCCGTATCCGGTATGGACGGCAGCGTGCTGGCGGAGCTCGCGGTGCTGATGAGGTCGGTGCTCAGCGTTTCCGGTGCGATGCCGGCGGCGATGCCGGCAGCGGCGGCGGAGGTCGTGGCCGTCGGGGAAGGCGAGGAAGCGGCGCCGGCGTCCGAGAGACGCCGCCGGGTCTTCGGCCGTCGCTGCCGCAGTATCGCAAAGGCATTTCGGGTGACGAGGCCCTGGCTGCCGTCGCCGCTGTCGGTGTCCGACATCCTGGGCGGAGCGGCGAATCGGCAGGGTCGCAGGCGGGGATGAAACGTTAGGTTGCCATGGGTGGCAATTTTTTCCCCCGAAGACGAGAGCGTGGTATGAAGTGGATCAGGAAGGCAGACGACGAGCGCAGGAGCTTATGAATGCCCACGGGTGACCCTGGAATTGCGTGGCTCGTTTGCAGAATAGAACTCCTCTGCTCGAATGACCTGCCGCCGGCGAGCCGCTTCTCGATAAAGCGGAGTGAGACAATGGCCCCCCCTTCGAATTCAAGTCCGCTGGGGCGGACCCAACGACGCCACAGTCTCGTGGGGACGGGGTCGCCGTGGGCTTTAACGCGCCACATAGTGAGGGGAAGTCGTGGGCTCGCGAGGCCGCTGCGGACCCTGACCGGAAAAAAGAAAGCCGAGATCGGCGCCGGAGGTTTCAGCGCGACAGGCCTCCCGGCAAGCGAGCACGACGGGTATGTGGTCAACCTGCCGCGTTGTCGCATCTTTGCCTGGCCCGCCATCGACCTCCTGACGACACGCGCACCCCTTGGCACGGCCCGTCTGCTCTCGCCGACCGAAGGCGATGGTCGCTGCGTAGACGTCGCGTTGACGCTGGCGCGTGTTGATCATATCATGAGCACGAGCACGAGCCTCCACCCAAGCCCGAGCACGAGCATCATGCCAACGTCATCGGTGAGCGGTGTCCTGCTGTTTCGCAGTCCCGAACCCAGTGAGACCGAGGGGGAGGTCCCGGAGGACCCCTATGTCCGCCACTTTGCAGAAGCCGGCTACCGCGCCGTCTGTGTGCCCGTCCTGTCGACGCAGGCTTGCGGCGACGCCGCGTTCGCGGCCACGCTCTGCGGCCCGACCCCGCCGTCGGCGCGATGGTCTGGCCTCGTCGTCACGTCGCCGCGCGCGATCTCCCGACTGACAGAAAGCGTGGACCAGTGGCTGAGCCCGTCGCAGCAGGCCGCGTGGCGCCAGCTGCCGGTTTACACGGTGGGCCCCCGCAGCGCTGCGCGGCTCAGGGCGAGCGGCTTTGCCGTCCAGCCCACCGCGAGTCCCCACGCGGAGGCCCTCGCGGCCGCGATTGTGGAGGCACGCGCGCCGAAGCCCGAGACGGCGGCGCCCGCGGCCTTGCCGCTCTTGTTCCTGACGGGCAGCCAGCGGAGCGACGTGCTGCCGGCCGTGCTGGGCGCGGCGGGGATCGCCTTGACGGCGCTGGTCATCTACGCGACCGGCCCCGATCCCGCATTGCCGGCCGCACTGCCGGCCGCACGGCGTGCCGCGTCGGTCCCGTTGGCATCTGCGTTGCCGGTGCAGGCGCGACCGTCGAGCGCGGACGACGACGCCGTGCTGCCCGTCTTCTTCAGCCCTTCGGGCGTTGCGTACGCAGGGCCACTGCTCGGCGCCCGCGTCACACGGGTGGCGGCGATCGGCAAGACGACGGCAGCGGCGCTGGCCGCGCGCTGGCCGGAAGCCGCGGTCGTGACGAGCCCGCTGCCCGCGCCAGCGGCGCTGGTCGCAGCGATCCGGGCCGTCTGGCCGCCCCCCGGGGGTCGCGAGCGCCGCTTCGCCTGAGCGCGCGCCCGTCTGAGCGTTGCGATGCGTTACCCGCCTGTGAAACCAATGCCATGATGTGTCATCTCCGCCCTTTCATGTCAGCCATCCGGTACCGTGCTCGCTGCGATGCGATGCGGGAAATGGCGGCGAGCGGCATTGCTCGAGGCAAGAATTGCGCGGAGGTCCGATGGGGGTGTTCCGCCGGGAGGTCGGAGGAGGAGGGGCCTCGCCGCGGCGGGGCTGCGCCACTAATGGCGGCACGCCTCGTCGCCGGGTCCGACCCAAGGAGGCGCATGGCTGTATCACGAATGTCGAGTCCCACCGACCGACCGCCGTGTTTCATCGTCAGCGCGCACGCTGCGCAAGAGGTCATCCCCATCTCATCACGAGGCGAGCTGATACCCGTTGGTACGACCATCACCGCTGATGTTGCTGTGGAGGCTCCGTATGGCATCGGAGTTGGTCTCGGCCCGTCGCGGCGCTCGAAGACTACGAGACTGACCGCTGCGCCAACTCCGCTCGGCGGCACGGCCTGACCCCTGACCCCGTTTCTCGTACTGCTGACCCGTGCTGCTGACGGGCAGCGCCGCACCACCTCATCCACCCGGCGGGCGGCCTTGCTGTAGCGATTTTGCGGGCCGGCGTCCAACGATGGCGTCGCCATCGCCATCTCGGGAGGCGGGGGCCCTGGATGCCGCCGCGGTCGCCACCGTCGCGCGCACCACGGCAGCCCTCGGATCCGGACCCGCCCCCGCGCCGATGGCGCTCGCTGCGCTGCCCTTGATTACCTTTCCGGAGGAACCCGATCCGCAGCTCGTACGTCTCCACCAGCTCTTGTTCCCGCAGGATGGCCGCCCCGCCGCCGATCGCAAGGGCGACGTGATCGGCGACTTGCAAGCATTCACGGGGATCCGGGCGGTCGACGTGCCCGCGTTCGTGTCCCTCCTTAACGCTCGTAAAATCTCCTTCTGCCGGTGGGCCTGCCGCTTCCTGCGTTTGACGTACTGGGACGCGAAAGTCCGGGAGCGGCTCTTGGATTTCCTGACATGGCCGCGCGAAGCCCTTCAGTACAAGCCGCGGCTTTCCGGCAAGCGCACGTCGACCGCGTCGCCTCCCCGACCGCGTCGCGCGGCGCCGGCCGCATCGCCCATCTCCGCCGCCGGCGCGGATGCCGAAACGATCCAGCCCCCCGCGACCGCCGCCACTACCACGGCCCTCCCCCGACGCTCCGACGCTGGCCGCAATGCCGATGTCGATGCCGATGTTGATGCCCATGCCGACGGCATTGCCACTGCCGACGCAATCACCGACGCCGCTGTCGATGTTAACGTGGCGACCCTCGTGGCGGCACCGCCCAACGCCGACTCCGGATGGCCGGTCGTGACCCCCGCTCCCGAACCGCCTACCGTTCTGCAATCGAACACTGCGGATCACGGAGCATCTGCTGTGGTGATTTCGGAAGCCTCCGTGTCAGATAAGATACAGGAAGTGCAGTCTGGCGCAGCTTCGCCTGATCCCGATGTCGATCCCAATCGCGTCGTCGTCGGGCCGCCATCGTCGCGCGCGACGCCCAGCGAGCCGCCGAGCGAGCCGCCGAGCGAGCCGTCGTCATTGCCGCGGCGTCGCCGATCCGCCGCCGTCAGCCGTGAGCGGTTGACGGCGGTGATGGCCGCAGAAACGAGATATGAGCTCGAGAACTCGAAACGGCGCCGTCGACCATCGCGACCGCCCACCGCTGACGCACCTCTCTCGCCCCCGCAATCACGACCGGCGTCACGATCGGCGTCACCAACACCGCCATTACACGCCGGACCGCCTTCTGAATCATCTGCGATGCCGTTGCAAGACGTGACCCTCAACTCGTCATGGCCATCGATGAACCAAACGACAGGCGTGCCTGCCACGATGCCGCCCGTCGCGCTTCCTGCGATTGATCCAGCTGAAGCTCCGCCACCGCCACCACCACCGTCTTCCTCTGATGTCATCGCTGCGCCGAGTGCCACGCCGAGCGTTCAAACCGTAGCGGAGACGACGACCGCCACACCGGCGGCGAAGCCGCGTAAGCGGAGGGCTAAGCGGGCCTGTCCGACGAAGGCTGACGCGGCGACGCCGCCGGCCACTGATACCCCGACCACATTCACCGACTCGGCTCTGGCAACCGCCCTCACACGCGTCAGGAAACGCAGGCCAAGCAAAGTCATGGTGGAGCCGACATCACCCAAGAAGCGGCCACGCGGCCAGCGATCAGCGGCGTCCAAGACTACGTCCGAAACGGCTCCCCAGGCGGCGCCCACGACCCCATCCAAAACGAAGCCCAAGAGGGCATCCAAGACGACGCCCAAGACGACGCCTAAGACGACGCCCAAGAGGGCATCCCAGACGTCCCCTGACGTGCTGATGGGCGACATGGCGCCATCCGCCACGGCGCCCGTCTTGCCCGTACTGGCACCTGGCGCGGCAGGGACGACGATCCCGGAACCCGCTGCCGCGCCGCTGTCGACGCGCGCGATCGCTGCACCGTGTTCACGAGCCATCACGATCCCGCCCGAGATTGCCGCAATCGTGGTCGGCCCCGATTTTGATGCCATGGCCGTCGAAACGGCCGTGTCAAATACACCACTTTCCTCGCCAGCGGCCCAGCCATCTTCCCCAGGAACATTGCTTTTTCCGGGTGCATCGACGGCCCTGAGTGAGGCTTCGACGATGATTGTCTCTCAGATGGGCAGCGATGCCCTGGACTCCATGGATGTGCCGTCCTCCATGGCGCTCTCTGCCCTCGCGATCTCGCCACCGCCACCGCTGATGCCCTCACAGCTGCTGCCACCAGCCGGTATCGGCGCGCCTAACCATGAGGCGAGCGACCCGCTGGGAGATGATGATGCGACGGATTCGCTTTCTCCACTGGGGCCTCAGCCTTCCTTCATGGGCATGCCGCCACGCCGCCGTTCTCCCCACGCTGTCTCTACATCGGCCCCGACAACGCCCATGGTGACGGCCCCATCGTCGCCGTCACCATCGTTTCCCTCGTTATCGCGACCACACCAATATCAAAGCCCTAACCATGCCACGCCGAAACGGAATAGTGCCCGCACAAGTTGTCATCTGCCGACGCCTGCTGGTTCGGGCCAGGAAGATGACGAGACCGGCCCGTGCTTCCACCCGATACACTGGGCTGATGATATTTCCGAGGCCTCCGGGCAGCGGTGCCGCCACGACCACCACGAGGCCACGCTTAGCCTCGCTCCTGCTGTTACCACGTCATCGCCTCATCCAATCTTCCCCCGTCAGACCTCACCGGGGGCCCGGCCCGCGCGAAGTCCGCTTGCCAGCGATCAGCCGCCTGATCCTCCGGCGATCGCGTCGACCCTCCCGTTGCGTGGACCGGCGACAGACCTGGCTCCCACCACCCTCACGGCACGGTTTAGTCCCTCCATGGTGCCGAGAGCGTCGGGCCCCAGCGCGCCCACCTCGCCGGCGCCGTCATCGCTCTCACGGTCGGCGTCGCCGGACCTGTCGTTCATATCGACACGACGTCCGCGACTCGCCGTCCCGCTGGCGCTCGTGCCGCCAGCGGCCGCGCGGCCGCGTCTCCCGCCCACCCCGGTAAACATGGCGCGTCATCTGCGTCTCATCCTGGAGAGCAATGACTTGCGGGCTCTAACACCACGCGAGGTTCGGGCCAAGCTGGCGGCTTTCTTTGGTGTTGACATGACGTCCCGCAAAGCCTGGGTCAAGGAGCAAATCACGACGATCGTGGCGGACATGGCGGGCATTTCTGACGTCCCTGAATCGTCCGCCTAGTCCGAGTCTTTTGTAGAGACCGCTTTGCATGATGCGTGAGGGAAACGTGAAACCCATTCAATTGTTCAAATGACTAAATATATAATTACATGCAAACAGTCCGATCCTATCGCGATCGGATGTCAGTGTGTCAGTGTGTCGGGAAATAGAGCGTAAGCGGGGGTGAATGGACCAGGAGAGAGAGGGAGCTCGTGAAGGGTAGAGCAGAGTGTGCAGGCGAAGAAGGATAACTGGAAAAAACGGGGGCGTAGGGTAAGAAGGATACTTGAATGGCCCCCTAACGACGACGATCGACCATTCGGCGCGGGGCAAGAGAAGGAAAAGAACAGAAAGCAACAAAAAGGAGAAACAAAATGAAACAAAAAAGGAGCACACAGGAAGAGCACCGAAGACGGAAGGAAGCAGCTCAAGAGTACAGAATGCCATCAAAGACGCTCCATGGCGAAGAAAGACACCGACTCGGGCCGCCAAGCGGGCCAGACTCGCTAAAGGGACTGCCGGCGGCAGGGATACTCAGAACGGGGTGCGACGGATACTCGGGAATTCGAAGCGCGCCATGCTGAGGTGACGGGTAGACCATGCCTCCATAAGCGTGCCGCCCATAGCCGCCGCTACCACTCCGCGTGTTGGGCGCTGTTCCTGGCTGCGGGTGTGGTCCACGAGTGGACGCTGCCTGGCTCGGCCCTGACTGGTTCGGCGCACCCCAGATCCCGGCGCCGCGGCCAGCGAGCGCATGATAATCGTCGCAGTGCTGCAGGGATGCGGTCCCGCCAACCGCGATCGCCGCGGTCGCCGCTGTGGCGGCAGGGCCTGAACCTTTGAGACCGTGCGTAAGTCCGTTGGGGTGACGGAAACCGAGTCCCAGCGGACCAAAGGGAGAAACAACGTCGGAGTGGAAAGCGAGCCCGAAGCCGGGGTTTGCGTTTCCACTACCTCCCACTGGACTATTTTGAGTAGGCGTGTCGACCTGAGACTGCTGCATGGTCGGCGCGGCATACACGTTCTGCATCCCGGGTGGCGGATGTCGCGGCCGAGACTGAGGGCGATTGGATGGGGGATAGAGAGGTAATGGGTCTTGCAAAATGCCAACCATATCAACCACGCCGACCATTCCGCCGTACTGGCCATCGTCAGGTAACATCATTGACATGTCCATCTGTCCTGAGTCAATCGTGGCCAAGTGGGGTGGCGGATTCGGGGAAGACGAGGCGATCATGCCCATCGGCATGGGACCTACGCCATATCCCGAGGCACGAACCACAACAGGAGAGGAGGGATCAGTAGGAATCGTGCGGATCTGAGCGCGTGGATGGGGTGTCGAATTATCGGAGGGAGACATCGGAGAGCTCATCATGCCTGGTGGAGCCTTCAGCGTGGTCATCACGGGCAGCATGCCTTGGTTGACGGACATGCTCATATGACCGTCGTCAGAGTAGGGAGAGTCGTTTCCGGACGGACCAGCAACACGACGACCGAATCTTGCACGAAGATTGCCGCGTGGTGACGCACCTCCTGAGGAAGCCGAGAGGAGCGAGCCGGCCGACTGGGCACCCACTCCCAAGACGTTGCTGTAGCGCCCGACAAACGACGCATCAGTGCTGGGACTCCCTGCATCGCTGTGAGATCCCAGTTCCGCCGAATACTGGAGGGCTGATGTCGTGTTGATTGGCGGCACATTGAGTCGGTGCAATTGTGAATGGGCTGTACTGGTTGTGTGCCCAGCAGAGGACGCAGTGGGCATTCCATACGAGCTGACCATCCCACTTGGCGATACGGTGCGAACGTTCGCTCCTGCCTGCGTTGTCGTTGCAGCGACGGCAGCCGCAGGCGCCGCCTTGGTGATCGCACTCGTACGGATGTGCTTTGAAAAGCTGACGACCAAATTGGTCGTGTCACGAAGTTCATCATGCGCGCACACCGCGCATTCCTCATCCAGAAAAATGACGTCTGGACGAATTGGAAAAAAGAATCCACACCACAGAGAAGGGACAAAATGGAATTGAATGTGAGTATTGTCACTGTCGTGAATCTTCGGTAATTGACAGCGACTACAGATCGGCTTTTCGCATGCTGATACTTACAAGCATACTTCTCAAAATACTGCGCCTCGAAAAATCTGGATTTCAGGGGGCCAACACGAAAAAGAGATAATCAAAATATGTGAGTTATCCTCTTCCTTTTCCTTCCAGGGATGAGCGCGTGGCGCTACGTAATCGAATGAGTGGATGAATTAGGCGTTACCCCTTGAAGCGCTGAAAAAATTTGCTCATTTCAGTCGGAGTGAATCGCACAGGCAGATGCGTCACATGAAGCGTCATCGAAATCGGTTCCGCGTCAGGTTGCGGGTAGGGGATTTGATAATCCTGGCGAGCGATTTCAATCTGGATCCCGTGGGCACTTAGATCTGATGCTTGATGTGCTTTTAATGCTTGCTCTGGTGTCGAAAATCGCACAAACACGTAGCAGTCGTACAAACTATGATAAAAAAACAGGCATGAGTTGTATCATTATTTGCTCGACACAACATAATTCCCTGATCAAGGAACGGTATGTATATACTTACCCAATCACTTCAAATCCTGGCATGACACAGAAATGAAGATAGACATCGCCACGATCGAGGGTAGCTCCTTTAACATTCACGTGCAGGGTGTTGCTGGCCAGATTTCCGACATTTCCTGTATGAATCACACTGCCACTTGGGTTGGTCGCAGAGGAGTTGCCGGAAGCGGCAGAAGCAATGCGCGCATGAGCGTGGCCATGAGGCCCGCTGGACTTGCCGCCCAAGCCTCGTGCGAGCATTGAGGATACGGGCGACCACGAGTAAAAAAAGGATCAGAGAGACGATTCGCTAGTATAGCCACGGCCAAGCTGAGTTTGCAGGATGATGGCAGGCTAGCGGAAAGCGGAGCAAAAGGCCTTCAAAAGTGGGCACGCCGATCGTGGTGACAGGGGCACGTTCCGAAAGGATGAAGGCGACAGCGTGGCGTGTTGTGACTTGCAGCGACAAAGCCCCGAAAATTTATGTCGAGCTCAGTGTGCGCTTCGATCAACTAAAGTCTTTAAACTTCGGAATGATGACGTTGCAGGGCCGTTAGACGTGAAGCAGGCCGTGCTCATATATCCTCCATAGGAGGCGCAGGGGGATCTGTGTCGCCCGATCCGCTGAGTAAGAGCCAAGTAAGAAAACCGGAGGCAAGCAGTGTAAATCACTGACGGTAGATAAGCTAAGCGGAGTGTAACGGAGTGTAACGCGCATGTCGTCGGAATTGTACTTCCGACGTCTCAGACGCTTGTGTGTGGGTCGGGTGATGTGATGGGACGCTATTTGTTTGTCTCAGGGCGAAGGCTGAAGGGCGTAGGGTGGGGGCGCACCATGGAAGACTAAAGCGGCTAAAATATCGACGTTTCGAAATCGAAGGGCGGAATGCCAAACGCGGAGACAACGCGGAGACTCCACCGCACAAGCACAGCGACCCCGTGGGAGAGCCAGAGCGACCCCGTGGAAGAGCCAGAAAGGATGGCCGAATAAGTTGGTGTTCTGATTGGGTCGAAGCTGTTTCAAATCAGGCGGAAGTTGGAGTCAGGCGCGGCTGGAAGGGGCATCAAATCCGCGCTGGCAACCAGGACCCGGAGCAGAAGCACAAGCGTCCTGTGTTCGAGAGTGGCTCGGGAAGGGGTGGATCAGAGACGAATTGATACGCGCTGTGGCTTGCGGCCTGTCGTGCACTAGTGACTTTTCCGTAGTCATCCGTAAGGGTTGACCCTAGGGGCGGATCGGAAGGATGCCTTTAGGCCCAGACTGGAACAAACTCGGGCGATGTCGGACTTTGGATGGAATGGGAGGGTCGGAACAACAGATCGTGACAAGGAGCGCAGATCAGTACAAGACGGCTCAGAGATGGCTTACTGACTCGGTGCGATCTTCCCTAAGGTACTAGTAGACGATTGAACAAACATATATGATGAGACAACAGTGTACCCAGTATGCGGATCATGTATTGAAGACAATTGAAGATTCGAGCAGCTGCAATATGCTATTGTCTGGGTTTTCCACTGCATGACTTGACAGTTCATTGCCAATCACTCCAAGAATGCAGATTCCTAAACCTTGGATGCAAAACCGGACATATGTGTTGTTTACCGTTGCGATCGATCGCCAGTCTGGCGTGATTTGGTGGCAACCAAAGGCTCGTTATGACTCATGCGTTGGAGATCAAATGATATCTTAGGGGAGATGACGAAGTCTGCTAACGGTCTGTCGGGCTGCTTTGTAGTCCAGCCCCCGCTACCTTACTCGTAAACTGATCGATCGATCGATCGACCGCAACTGGCTGGTGCCGTAGGGTAGTTTTTATGCGTGACCAGATACGGACTAATTTTCGGATATTCATGCAGGTCAGAAAGTCAGCAGAGGGTTTACATTCCGCTGAGATCGGTCCGTCAGGACTGGAATGCAGAGGACTGCGCACAGGTCAAGGTTGTTGGTCGAGGTTGACCTTTTTATTGTCACGGCTTCCTTTTTTTCAGGACCGATCGATCATTTTGCCTAGCACGATGCAGATCAAACTTTCGCGTTATTTTTTCGGAGTTTTAGTTGCGGCATCAAACGATTTGAACCCGATCGGCGGGTTTTATACGCCGAATTAAGCTTTTTTCGACTCGACTCGACTCGACTCGACTCGACTCGACTCGACTCGACTCGAAAAAGACGAAAATTGTCTTCAGTGCGTCCGAGACATCCGCTTTTGTCCCTTTTTGGTCAATGCTGCGCCACACAAGCCCAACAGCGCGTTCGCGCCCCTCAGCCGCTTCTCCGTTTAGGGCGATGATTTTTATTTTATGGGCCCGCAGACATGCAAACCCCTAGTGCGTGAGTTGCTCTTGTGCTGCTCAGCGTGACGCCATCCCAATAGACGTGGATCCAAAGAATCTGATTTGATCATCAATTGATACTACTCTTAGACCGCAGTGCCTCTCGCCTCGCGTCTGCCGTTTCGAGGGTCGCGCTCTTTCGGGCCTTGTCGACCGCGACACGCGATACCCCTGTCCCGCCGTTCTTTCGCCCGCCGACCCGCCCGCCTGCCCAACCCGCTTTTTTCTGGCGCATCGCGCGGTCTCTCTACGTCGTTGCGCCGCCATATTGCGCCGCTATTATTGTCATCGGGCGTTCGTACCCGATAGACGATAGATAGACGGAGCGATTTCACGATGGCTGCATCCAAGACGAGCAAGTCGTCTGCCGCCAAGCGGTCCGGCGCCGCCAGCGCCGCACCAACAAGTAAAAGCGCAGGATCCGGCGGCCAACCGCGCCATGACCTCCTCGCCGAGGCGCGCCAGCGCGTGAAAGCTCAGCCCTATAATATTGACGCCTGGCTTTCGCTGATTCAGCTGACGCAGCGCCCGTCCGTCGTGCAGACGGGCGGAAGCAATGCCGCACGCGAGCAGCGCCAGGCCACGCGCGCGGCGGTCATCAGCGTGTACGAGGAAATTTTGACGCGTTTTCCGTGCAGTGAGCGCGTGTGGATCGCTTACCTCGACTATGCGGTGCAGACACAGGACGATGCCAAGATCGAGTCGAAGGACGAGGGCCCCGACGCCTCGAAGGGCGCGGCCGAAGCGCTGTTCAAGCGATGCCTCATTGCCGTGCCCTCCTTGGTGATCTGGCGACGCTACTACCAGTACATTCAAGCCATGTTCCAGAAAAAGAAACCGAGCCCGACTATGGTGCGCCAGACCATGCATGAGTTTTATCAGTTCAGTCTGGATCAGATCGGGTACGACATCGACAGCGCTCCGCTGTGGTCCGACTATCTTGAGTTTTTACACGCGCTGCCCACCCAGTCGCCGTATGAGGAGCAGATGCGGATGACAAAGCTCCGCGACGTCTACGCGCGAGCGCTCACGATCCCGCTACAAAATCTCGAAGGCATCTGGAGCCATTACGACAGTTTTGAGAAACAGCTCAATCTGACGACCGCCAAGAAAATGACCGCCGAGCGCAGTGGCGGCTACATGCTTGCGCGCGGCCACCTGACCACGCTTGAGGCCCTCTACCAGCCGATTCGGGCCATCAAAGAGCGCCACAATCAAGGCAAAGGTTGGTATCCCGTGCCCCCGACATGGACGTCGGCCGAACGTGAATGTCTGGCAGCGTGGCGCCAGGTCATTCGCTGGGAGCGCGAGAACCCACTCGAGCTGACGGACATGGCCATGCTTCAGGGCCGCGTGGTGTATGCGTTCAAGTCAGCCCTCACGATGCTGACGCATTATCCCGAAATGTGGGTCGACTACGCGGCCTATCTGCACTCGGTAGGACGCACCGGCGAAGCCGGCCATGTGTTCCTGCAGGGCATTCAGTTCCTGCCGTCCAGTCTGACGTTGACATTCACGTATGCGGAGCAGTTGGAAGGCACGCTGGTGAACTCTGTGAAGGCGGCGTCAGACGGAGCCGACGTGTTGGCGCCGTATGATGCCATTGCGCCGCACTTTTATACTTTGATCGGTGTGCTGGAGGACAAGATCAAAGCCATTCACGCTGACATGCAGCGAAAGCGCCAGTCACATGCGTCCCAACAGGCCCAGCAAGCAAAGACCAGCGCGGGTGGCGCAGCCACGACCGCGGCATCGGCAAATGCCGATGCGGCCGCGCCCGCTACGGGCGACTGGAATGACGATCGCAACAACGCGGCCTCGTCGCGCCAGTCGGCGGCGCAGGCCGCGACGCATCGACTCCATGCCGAGCTACACAAAGACATTACGCTGCGGCTGCTGCCAGCGCGTCAAGACCTGACGCTAGTCTGGATCCATCTGATGCGCGTCGCGCGCC
This sequence comes from Caulochytrium protostelioides, assembly GCA_003615045.1. NCBI lineage: Eukaryota > Fungi > Chytridiomycota > Caulochytriomycetes > Caulochytriales > Caulochytriaceae > Caulochytrium > Caulochytrium protostelioides. The sequence goes on along the minus strand of ML014203.1, from coordinate 41,628 downwards.
GGATGAAGGGGATGCAGGCGGCGCGGTATGTGTTCTCTCGCGCTCGCAAGCGCTCGCCCATCACGCTCGCCTTGTATACGGCCGCTGCCTTGATGGAATTCCACAACCAGAAGGCCCCCGAAGTGGCGCGCCGGATTTTTGAGATGGGCTTCCAGCGGGCCCGCTTTGGCGAGGGTAATGCGAGTACGGCCTCGACGAGTCTGGTCCGCAACGGCGTTGCGGCCGTCTCGACTGGTGAGCCGGACCCCTTCGCGTTTGCCACGTATGACGAGCTCCAAGCGTATGCGGCGGCGTATTTAGACTTTACGATCCAGCGCAACCACGAGGACAATACGCATGCTCTGTTCGAGCGCATGATCACGGCGCTGACGCCTGATGAGACGACCGGCGCCGCCGCGGATGCGAAGGACCCGGCGCTCCAGGCGCTGTTGTGCCTTCGTAGTCTCTGGAATGCCTATGCAGGTCATGAGCAGGCCTATGGCGATCTCGCGAGTCTCCGCAAAATTAAGCAGCGCCGTGCGGACGCGCTTGGCATCGGCGACATGAGCGACCGTGCCTATCTGAACACGACCCGCGCCCAGGCCGGCCAGTGGGGTTGCTTTGGCTTAGACGGCGTCGCGCGCGAGCTGGGGATGGCGTCGACGACGTCCTCGTCGAGCCGCCGCGTGGCCACGACGCACGTCGGGATCGGCATCGACTTTGCCGATACAGGCCTTGAAGAGGATCTGTTTGATCTGGAAACGAAGGGCAAGCGCTCCGGCGACCGCCGCATCAAGCTCGTGACCAAAGCGGTCCCCGCCGACTGGCGCGATCGGAACCGGAATGGCCGCAGCTCGCGGCAGTACGAGTTCAAGGTCAACCGGTCGCGGCCGACGCCGATGCCCGATCTGTCGGCATGGCACGCCTACGATCCCGAACCCGCAGCGCCCCTGCCGGGCGCCCCGTCGGACGACCCCGCCATCGCCGCGGCGCGGCTCAGCGCCGAAGAGTACGCGCGCCGCCCGGATGCGCTGCGTGTGCCTGTCGCCGTGCTCGAGACCATGCTCACCCTTCCGCCGCCCAAGACCTGGCTGCCGTCGGACCCGTACTACCGCATCGACGGCATGCTGCAGATCCTCAGCGAGCTCGCGTTGCCGACGCCGTCGGCCGCCGCCGGCGCCGCTGCCACGGGCGCCCCGGGCAGCAGCGCCACGCCTCCGGTCGTGCTGGTGCCGTATGTCAACCTGTCGAACCCCGCGCACGCGCTCAGATTTGCCCGGGAACTGGGGCTGGTAACGCCGAGCGGTGCGGCCGGAGTGAACGCACCGACACCCGCCACGATAGCGCCGCTCGTCGCCTCCACCGTGCCCGAAAGAGTAAGTGTTCTCTTGATGTTAATGGAAGGGCGGTACTCGACCCAATGCTCTTCTTAAAGGTCTTGCTTCACCAGCCGTGCACTCACCCAACCCCTGTGATGCTTTGATATTAACTCATGATGGTCTATTAGGATCCGCGTCAGCAGGACGCTTCTGCCGCGGGATCAGGATTGGAACCCCGGAGCTCCAAGCGACTCCGTAATCAGTAATATATAATCGCACGATGGTTGCACACCAGCGTGATCTCCCGTCATCAACCGTCCGCATCAGGCGTAACCATGTCGAGTGACGGGGACGAATGAAGCTACTCAATGAATGGCGATTCAAGGGTGCGCTCCGGCACCTCCGGCGCCCGCGCGATCACGCGGATCGGTACGAGAACGCGGCGCTGCGCGTGCGACCGCAACATCCCTGTCCTGATCAGCTGCATATCAGCACGCATATTGGGACGCTGCTGCGCGTGCTGCGGCTGCATCGCGGGAGTGCGCGCGGGAGTCGGCCATTTGGCCGCGCCGAGCTTCACGATCATTCCGGGGTGGGAAGCGAGCGGGGCCTTGGACGGCGGCCACTGCACGTTTCCGTTCGTGTTGGCGCTGATGTTGGCGCTGACACCGGCGCCGGCACTCGCGTTAGCCGCTGCCGTGGCGGCGGCCGCCAGCCGATGCGCCTCGAGCCGCGCCATCGCGGAGCTGGGCCGGACGGGCGGCACGACTTCGGGCGTCGCGATGGCCGCGACGGTCTCAAGGTCAGGGAGCCAGGCGACGACGCGCTGCCGCAGGCCGTCGCGCTCATCGTCGAGGGCGAGACGGTGTGCCAAGGCCATCCGGTCGAGGGCCTCACTCGCGCCGAGTGGGAAGTGGTGGATGCCCGAATGGCCCGGCTTGAAGGGCGCGATGTGGAGGCGTTCCATTGCGTGGGCGAGGGCGGACGTGGTGGAGATGCCGACAGCAGCGACGGCGCGCGCGGCGGCGGCGCGGACGCTCGCGTCCGCATCGAATAGGCACATGATGAGGGCATAGATGATCTCATTCGAGTAGTAGCCGTACCCGATCAGATTCTCGCAGATCTGGCGCCGTAAGGCCGGTGACCCGTGTTCGAGGAACGGGAGCTGCGGCAGAATGATGTCTTCAACCGAGCATCCGAGGTCGTCGCGGAAGACGCGATAAAAGTAGAGCAGCATGTTGCACGCGGCGACGGCTTCGTCGGAGTGGGCGCCGTGCAGGGCCTGGAACAGCGTATTCATGATGTTGCGCAGCGTCACCATACTCTCGGTGGGCCGCGGGACCCAGAAGTTGGGGCACACGGTAGGGAACTCGCTGCGGAACTCTTGCCAGACAATCTTGGTGCCGTTCGCGGCGTCGTGCGGGTCGTCGCTCGCCAGTGCAAGTCGCGTCTTGGCGCCCGGCGCGGCCAGCTGCTCAATCAAACTCCATGCCATGCGTTCCTGGACACTGAGCGGGACACGGGCCAGATGCACCGACTGATCGACAGCCGCAGACCACTCGGGCACCGTGGCGGCGGTATCGAGCAGAGCGGGGGCGTCGGGCGCCGCGAACGGGCCCATGTGACCGCCGTGGCCATCGACAAACGGCAGACGAACCGTGGCGCCCAGCGCGGTCGGCCCGCCAACCATCGCCAGCGCGTCCGAGCGCTTCGGCGGCGATGGCGCGGCACGGACGGGCGGCTGCCGCCGCAAGTGGTGGACGTACCGCGCTTCCTGCTTCCAAAACGGCGACAGTGGTGCCGGCAGCGACGACCCCGGATGCGGCGCCGCGCCCATCGTGGGTGGTCGAGGCGCCTGCATCCCGGGCAACAGCCCGTTGCCGCGCGCCGCGATGGTGCCGTCGTCCTCGTAGGACGTGGCGGGGGCGTAGCCATCGGCAATGGCGGTGTCGCCCGGAGTTTGACCCTTGGCGAGCAGACGCGCATGGTAGCGTTTCTGAGCGCGGTCGGCGCGGTCGCGCGCGGCGTCTTGCTCGCGCTTGGCCTTCTGGGCGTCGCGCGCGGCCACCGCAATCGATTCGATCTCAGCCTGCGTCGCGGCTGTCTCCTTTTTGGATTTGCGACTAGATGCGGGCGGGTCGCCAGGCTTGGCGCGCCGCTTGGAGCGCGTGCTCGCGGCATCCGCGCTACGCTGGCCCGGCTTTCCACGCGTCGACTGCGCATCGCGTGAAGAATGCTTCGCATCGTCGTCATCATCGGCGCCGCTGTCACTGCCGTCCACGTTGTCGCCCGAGTCGTCGTCGTCGTCATGGCGCATACGAGGCGCACGGCGCGGCGACCGTTTGTACGTCGACTTGGATCCGCGGGATGGCTTGCCCTGCCGGCGGCGGTCGTTCAGCAACGTCGGTGACGGCTCGAACGCCGCATCACTCGTCGGCCGCAAGGGCTGGTCGTCCGCGCGGTCGCCGTCCAGGTCATCGGCCTCGGCCGCGTCAGACCGACCCTCCGACCCATCGGGTCGACCCGCCGTCCCGTCGGGCACCGCGCGCCGCCGGCTGCCCACAATCACGGAGGCGCGGCCCGCGGCGCCTGCGGGATCGTCGGGCGCCTTGACCGGCGCCCGCGAGACGAAGTGGGCGACGCGCGGAGCGTTCAGGGCCTTCACGCGAGCGTTGTGCTGTGTCATGACCAGCAGATCGTCCTCCGAATCGACGTCCACCAGCGCATGCAGCGAGGCGGTCGACCGCGCCCCGTGCAGCAGGCCCGTGGCGCGTGGCGCGGCACCTGTGGAGGAGGTCGGCGCCCGGCCGCCGGCGGGTCTGGCGCCAAGAATCGTGACGCGCTGGTCACTCTCCTCTGTCGGCTCGAGCGCGTCGTCGTCGTCGTCGTCGTGGTGATTGCCATGACGGCCACGTGGCCCGCTCCCCGGACCCGACCCCGGGTCGCGTGGATGCGGTGGAAGCGGCAGGGCCTTCGTCGCATCGCTTGCCTTGTCGCTCGCGCGGAGACGGGCGATGCGCTGCTGCAGCAGCTCGCGCCGCCGCCCGCGCTCGCGCTGCTTGTGGTGCTCCGTCTCGGCCAGCTGCCGCCGGATGATTTCGTCTTCGGTGAGCCGGGTCCCCGACCCTGTGCGCACAAGGGCGGAGTTCGGACGCCGCGACTCGTCAAAGACAATGAGCGGATCGGGCTTGACGGCGCCCTTCTTGTTAGCCTTGATCCACGCGAGGGATTCGAGCTTTTGAAGCGCCGTCGAGTGCTGGTTCTCCACGAGGTTCTCGATCCCACCGTACTTGACGTCGTCGTCTCGCGGCGTATGGTGCGGATGCATCGCCGCCAGAGCATCGTCGTCGTCATCGTCGTCGGTGAGGAACGAGGCATTCCAGGCTTCGCCATACTTGAGTGGTTTGCCCATATGGCCCGACATGCGGCCGAACAGGGTCGCGTTGGAGGCGCGACCCGACTGGGAGCGGCCCGATCCCGCCGGCCGCGACCCCGCCGAGAGCGGGACGGGCGGATGCAAGGCGATGTTCATCTGGACGCGCTGGCTGCGGATCTGCTCGATGTACTGGAGCATTTGCTCGAACTGGCGCTGCCGCTCCGCATCCCGGTCCGAGGCCTCGGCCATCGGCGCCGGCGCGACGGGCACGTGTTCGCGGTTGGCACGGGGCAGATCGGCGGGATGGAACTCGCCCCAGAAGTCGAGCTCCTTGTTGAAAGTCGTCGGCAGCGGCTCGGGTTCATCGGTCACCGGGAGCTTGATGAGCTTGGCGACGTACTGGGTCGGCATGTAGTCCTCAACGCGCACGACTGCGACGAGGCCCTCGAGCGCGACGGCAATATCGCCGCGGTCGTTGAGGAACGTGATCGCGTGGATCGGCTCGCCGAAATGGATTTCGCGCTGCAGCGCGACGTTCTCGCTGGCCCAGACCTTGACGAGGCCGTCCAGCGACGATGACACCCAGATCCCCAGGCCGGCCATGCACGCGATGCCCGTGATGGGCTTGAGGTGGGCCTCATCCTTCGCGGGCGTCATCAGGGTGTTTTTGGGGCCGGTCAGCAGCAGCTGCCCGCCGTCCTCCATGATGCCGAGCTGGCCCAGGCCGTCGTCCCAGACCATCCGCGTGACGCTGCCGTGGTACCGCGCCAGCTCGATGGTCTGCAGATCGATCGTACCCACGTGCGTGAGCAGCGGCGTGTCGCTCGAGCGGCGCGGCGGGCCGTTGTTGTGCACGGTCCAGACCTTGATGGTGCGCTCGTCCTGCGCGCTCGTGTACAGCCGGTTGCCGTGCCCGTTGATGGCCATCGCCACGACGGCCGCAGCGTGGACCTGCATCAGGCCGAGCGGCTCGCCCGTCTTGCCGTTGAGAAACCCGACCTGGCCGTCGCTCATGCCCGCAATGAAGTATAGCGCGTCGTCGGCCTCGGCGGGGATAAAGCGCACGAGGCAGCACACGCGCCCGTCGATGCGCGGCACCCACGAGTACACAAGCTTGCATGGATTGCTGTGCTTCGAGACGACATTCACGCGGCCGTGGCGCAGCAGCATGTAGATCAATCCCGCGGATATGGCCACGCCGGTATCGACGACCTCGTCGTCCGTCAGGCCGGGCAGCGAGACCGCGAGCGTGGCGCCCGTCTGGGCGCCGATGAGGCGGAAGCTGCCGTCGTGCGCAAGCGCACAGAGGGCCCCCGATCCCGCGGGCATCAGGAAGATCGACGGGTTGACCGTATAGTTGAAGATGGTGAACGAGCGGTCGAACTGCCACGACTGCACGAGCGAAGGGCACGCTGTCAATATCACCGGGCTCGAGACGCCGCCGCCGACGCTCGTGCCTGCGTGCGGCGCGGCCTGGTCGATTTGGATGTCGACACAGGGCTGCGGCAGGCCCATGCGGTAGATGCACTGGCCGAGGTCGGCATTCCAAATCCGCAAGGTTGAGTCGGACGAGCACGAGACGAACCACGGCTTGGCATACGCGGGTCCAAACGACGCGAGGCCCGTGATCGGCGCCACGTGGCCCGAGAGCAGATACAGCAGGTTCAGCTGGCTGTTCCAGATCTTGATGGTCGTATCGCGCGAGCCCGTCACGAGGGCGTTCAGCACCGGGATCCACAGAATGGCCGTGATCGAGAGGTCGTGGATGTTGGTGATGCGCGCGATCTCGCGATGGCTGTGCAGGCTGTAGCTCAACACCGAAGTGTCGCCCGCTGCGATCAGCACGAGCGGGTCGTGTACCATCGCCAAGCTGGACACCCAGACGTCGAGGTCGTTGTCGAGCACGATCGGCGGCTGGCTGATGCTAAACGTCATTTTGCTGCGTCGGATCTGCTTCTCGACGTGATAGATGCGGACCCCGCCCACGGTGCCGACGATCAGGTCGTCCGAGTCCTCGCGGAAGTAGACGCAGAGCACCGGCGAGGGGTGTGCGAATTCGCCGCACTCCTCGAGCGCGCCGCTGTAGCACTTGATGTCCATCCGCAGCGTGCCCACGATGATCAGGCCCCACTTGCGCGCATAGCACCAGCAGGTGACGCCTTGGCGGTTGCGCGGGTTGCCGCCCAGGTCGCGCGTATGGCTGCGGATCCCGCTGCGCCACCGCGTAACGCGGTTGCCTTCGAGCGTTGCGATCTGGCCGTTCGCCAGGTGTAGCACCTTGCGGAGCTGCGGTTTCGGCAGGGGCATCTGCCGGCAGAGGTGGAACCCGTACGGCAGCGCCACGTGGCCCTGCATCGCGCGCCCACCGGCGTTCCGCGACGCGTGCGGTTGGTGCTGCGCCGTCAGGAGCTGCTGAAGCGCCGCCCACGGCTGGAGGGGCGGGTTCACCATCCGGCGGAACGCCGCCGCGCGGTGGCCGCCCGCGCTGCCCGAGGGCGGCCGCGTGCCGCGCTCACCGGCGGAGGCCGCCGCCGGATCATGCCGTCCGTCGGGGTCCTCGTCGACCGCGGCAGCCGTGGAGGCCGCCGCCGCGTCGTTGTCGTCATCGCCCGGGTCGTCCTCGTCGTCGCTGCAGGACGCGTCGTTCAAAGCGGTCGCCGCATCATAGGGCAGCGTGGGATCATACGCGCGGTCGTCCGTCAGTCGGCGCGCGCCGCCAAGGCCCTCTTCGATTTCGTGGGCATGGCGCTGGAGCAGCCGCTCGGTAGACTCGGACCGCGCGAGGCGGCCGAGGCGCGCCGCGTGGTCGGCCGCCGCCGACGCGCCGCCGCCGCCGGGGCCCGCCGCGTCGAGCTCCGTGTCGGCGATGGCGGATGCGGGCACGGGCAGCACACGCGCGTGCAGGCGGCGCCCCGCCGCGAGGCGCACCGCATCCCCGGCGTCGTCGTCTGCCGACTGCCAGCCGCTGGTTGCGCCGCCGTCGGCGTTGGCGTCGGTGCCGGTGCCGGTGCCGGTGCCGGTGTGCAGCATCCACTCAGCACGCGCGCACAGCGCGGGTCACGATGGCGCGACGGCGGTCGGACGGCGTGCGCGGAACCCCACGCGAACGGAGCGCCGACGCCCCCGCCCGCCCGCACGAAGGGGCTGCGGGGCCGCTGAGACGACGAGCGCGCGTCCGTAGGACGGGCAGGAGACGCAGGAGACGGACGATCGCGATGAGCGGCGTTTCGGAGACGCCAGGCAGGATGGCGGCGTCTGAGGCCGCGAGCGCTGGGGCCGCGAGGACCGAGGCGATGGCAAGCGGTAGGCGGCAGACGGCGCGGGGCGTGGGAGGCTACGGCGCCCAGTGTCGATGACGGCAACACGACGGCCCCGGAGAACGAGACCGATCACGATCGTAAATCCACGGCATCAAGCGTGTTTCTGTCGATGGAGTCGCTTGCCAAAGACGTGCCGAGTACACCTGCATGATGTGGGCCGGATCCGTCAACGGTGATCGGTGATCCCTCGGAATGGGCGGTCTTACCGGTTTCCCCGACTGGGTCATGCCCGTCTCGCGCGGCGGGGGATAGAGATAGGGAAGGGGGCCGCTGCCCCCGCGGGGCGAGCCGCCGATCGCCGCCAGCCTCAGCGGGGGCGGCGGCGCGCGGTCGGAGCCTGGCGGACGAGAAAGGGCCAGCGCAGGCGACCCGCGCCACATGGCGAAGGCCAAGGCACGCACCAATGCACGTGCTTCGATGGGTATAGACGTCAAGCATCAGAACCAACCCTGGCGTGTGCAGGCGTGCCAGGTATGGCATCACCACATTTTCACGATCCGCATGCTGCAGACGGCCGATGTTGCAACACTTCCGATGCTGAAGTTCCATGCGGCGCTAGGATGCGTCCGGATAGCCCAGCTTGCGCTGGTAGCTGCGGGCGCGCTCGATGATGGCGGCCGGGATGCCCGCCGACTGCGCGACGACGAGTCCGTACGACGCGTGGGCGATGCCCGGGCGGATGCGGTAGTCGTACGCAAACTGCCCGTCGGGGAGGCGCAGCAGCGCGGTATGCATGCACCGGATGTGGTCGAGGCTGTGCAGGACGTCGTGCAGATCGAGGTAGTGAGTGGCAAACAAGGTCCGGCAGCCGATCGCGTGCACGAGATGATCAATGAGGGCGGCGGCGATGGTCTTGCCGTCCTCCACGCTCGTGCCGCGGCCGACCTCGTCGAAGATGCACACGCTGGCGGCGGTCGCCTCGCGGACGATGTGGCCGGTCTCCTCCATCTCGACCATGAACGTCGACCGGTTGCCGGCGAGATCGTCAGCACTGCCGATGCGAGAAAACAGGTGGTCGGCCATCCCGAGAGTCGCGGCGGCCGCCGGCACGTAGCATCCGGCCTGCGCCATCAGGTGGATGAGCCCGACGCTGCGCAGATACGTGCTCTTGCCCCCCATATTGGGACCCATCACCAAGGACATCCGGTGTTCGTCGTCGAAGGCGCAGTCATTCGCGACGAAGGCCGCGAGCCGGCGCTGCTGGTTGCGCTCCACGACCGGGTGCCGTCCGCCGACGATGCGGGTGACGCGGTCGAGGGTCATTGTCGGCCGCACGGCGCCATGTTTGACCGCCCACGCCGCGAAGCTCTGTGTCGTATCCAACTCGCCCAGGATCTCGGCACACTGCGCGAGCACTGGACACCACGTGTCGATGGTGTGGCGCAGCCGCTGGAACACCTGCTGCCGCTGCTCCGCGACCTGTTGCTGGCACGCCACGTACGCTTCGCGCAACGCCGACAGACGCGGCAGCGCCACGCGCATCGTCCGCGCCGTGGCCGTGACGAGCCGGAGGCCGGCCAGCGTATCCGTCACCTTCGCGACGTCTGCTGCGTCCGTCCCCGTGGTCGTCGTCGCACGAGCCATCGGAGGGGTGGTCGCGTCGGCTCCGGTGGACGCGGCCCGTAGGACGGCTTTCATGTCGGCGGCGGCTTTGGATGTCGATGCGGTCACGTAGACATAGACGCCGTAAGTGACGTCGGCCATGAGCGCCGGCGGTTGCGGAAGCTGCAGGAAGGCTTGGAGGTCGGTGCGGACCTGGACGCACTGCGCCGCGATCACGGCGAGACGGTCATAAGCTGCGTCGAGGGCCGGGTCGACGCCATACCGGATCGGCAGGTCCGCGCCCGCCATCCGCGACGGATCGTCGTTAAAGCACAGCGAGGCCATCAGCGGATCTGGCGCTGCGCCAAATGACCCCCCAGACTTAGGCGATGGCGACGACGCATCGGCAGCGCGCGTATCGAAGAGGTCGGTCGCTGCAATCAAGGCGTCGACCTGCGGGTATGGGGCATCGTCAAAGGGGGGGTGCGACGTCGGCAGGCACGCCATAAGCGCCGCATACTGCTTGAGCCCCACGTGAAGAATGGCGACGTCTTTGGCGCGGCCGCGTCCCACGAGGGTCTGGGTCGCGCGCGGCAGGTCCCGGATCGGCGCGAGCGTGCGCCGGATTGTGTCCGCCAGCACGCGGTCCTCGACGAGCATCTGGACCTGCGCGAGGCGGCGGTTCACGAGCGCCAGGTCATTGGAGGGCCGCGTGAGGCGCAGCCGGATCGCGCGCTTGCCCATCGGCGTCTGCGCCGCGTGCGCGAGTTCACTGTAGAGCTGCCCCTCGCCGAGCACGCCGAGCGTCTTGAGCGTGTTGGCATCGACGCCCATCACGCGGTGCCGCTGCGCATGCAGCCGGCTGAGGTGGAACGCCTGGCACGGCAGGCTGCGCAAAAAATAGCCGATCAGCACGTGGCCTGCGCCGTTGATCGGGTCATACCCGGGCGGGTGCGGGTCGCCCGAAAACAGCTTGGCCAGCTGCTCGGATGGAATCGTTACGGGCGGCGTCGGCGGGCTCGCGACATAGGCAATGCCGTGGTGCTGCATGAAGTGCGCGATGGTCGTGAGGATGCGCTTCTCGATTGGCGCCACGAGCCGCGGGTGCATCATAACCTCCATCGGGCGGAGGCGCTGGATCTCTGCCATTACTTGGTCGAGCGGCAGCGTCGTCTGGTGATACTCGCTCGTCGTCAGGTCGGCCCACGCGAGCGCCACGAGCTCGTCCGTCCCCTCGAGCGGCTCGACCGACAGGCAGAAGCGGTTCTCGTCGGTCACGACGTCTAAATGGTCGAGCTCAGTCACCGTGCCCGGCGTCAGTAGTCGCGTGATCCGCCGCGGCATCACACGCGACGTCCCCGATGCTGGCCGCGTGTCGCCGCCGTTGTCGTCGCCATGGTCGCCATCGCCATTCATGGGGTTCTGCTGCTCCACCACGGCGACGCGATACTGCTCCGCCATAAAGCGCCGCAAATAAGTGTCCAGCTTGCTCACCGGAAACCCCGCGAACGGCGGCTGGCCGCGGGCGATCTTGAGGCCCAGCCGGTTCGAGACCTCCTCGAGATGGCCGCCGAAGTCGTAAATCTCAAAGAACGAGCCTTTCTGAATCAGAAAGACGTACTCGGGATACTGCCGCTGCAGGTTGCGCGCCAGCCGCAGGAACCCGACGTCTCGGTTCGGGTTGAGCAGAGCGCCGTCGGCTGCGGCGTCGCCTTCCGACGGGGGATCCGACGCGCCCGCGAGCCAGCGGCGTCCGCGTGCGAGGCGCGGGCACATCATGCCTGGCGACGGCGTCGGTCCCCGTGGCGGCCACGCGCTGCGCGGCGGTCCTGTGGGGCCATGCAGACCGCGTGCCGCTGCGGGCATCCGCAGCGCGCCATGGCCAAGCCACGGCGGCGGTCCCACGAGAAGGCCTGCGAGCTCCGTCAGGACGCGACGCCCGGGCCGCCTGATCGAACGCATGCTGCCAGCGTGGCTCCTGCGCCACAGCCAGGCATGTATGGCCACGACGCTGTCTCAAAGATGCTTCGCTTCGAATCGAATCAGGCCGATCGTCCGTGGCAGGGATCGCGGGGAGGTCTTGCAGCAGCAGCAGCAGCAGCCGCAGACGACGGCGCAGACTCGCGCGAGGGATCAGGCAAGGGACTGGTGGCTCTGGCCGCGATCCGAACGACGGGGCGCATATGGGGTCGCGGGTCGATGGAGTGGCTGCTTCCTGCTGGGGGGCAACTGCCACGCGAGCGCCATCATCGGACGGCGCCACCCTCGCTGCCTCATCTCCCGCCGACTCGCGAAATCTCCGCTCGCGGGCCGGCCGCTATCTCCGCTCCGCCCACCAGCCTGCTAACCGCCCGAGTCGCTTGCACCAGCACCGCGCACCCCTCACTATCGTCGTATTTCCGTCACGGCGACGTGGCTTGGCAAATAACCCTATTCCTACTGATGAGATGAGATTGAGAGAGAAGGTTGTTAGACAGAGTTAAGGAGCTCGTCCCTGGCGAGCATGCAAGCATTAGCTCTCCATGTGCTCATGGTTGCGGTCTACCCATGGGGAGAGGTCCAGCTGGGCCGGGCTGCTTATACTTGCGCTCGGCAGGCACGCTCTTGAAGTCTCCGGATGCTTAGGTCTTGGCACTCACGTCTGCGCCACGCGAGTGTGGCGCAAGCCCTTTTCAGGGTGCGATCGCGTCCACAACCCCCCTACTCCCGCTGCAGTCTTTGCAAGCGGCTTTCCACGAGATCCAGCCGCATCAAGCAGTGCAGATCACTGCAGATTCTATTATGAGGACATACCCCCATGTGCTGCCGACTGTTGCCCTTTAGACCCAGGGTGTCCATCCTTCATACATGCGGCAAAGGTTGGCCGAGCTCGTGGCGAGCGCCATGGCCATGCGCACCTGCGTTTCCACCTCCAGCTGCGTCGGCGGTTCGATCCCGCTCGCGGGCTCGCCCGGGATGGCGACGTGGCCGAACGGACGGCCTTCCAGACGGCAGTAGGCGGCCGCGAGTGCGTGGTCGGCGGCCGCGCAGCGCGGATAGGTATGCCGCGAAGGCACCCGCTCGGCGGGCGCCTCCGTCGCAGCGGTCGCGGCGGCTCGACCATCCCAGGCCAGGACAGCGTCGACGGCGCGGCGCCAGCGCGCCATCAGCCACGCGCCCAGATCGGCGCGATGGGGAAGCAGCGTGGCGTGTGCCGTCGCGAACGTCCACACATCGTGCCATGCCGCATCGAGCGCGATCCAGCAAGTACGCGCATCGGCGTCCAGCTCGCGGCGCCCGACGAGGGCTTGCGTCTGGTCGTATGTGACGACGTGCCGATGCAGAATGACTGCCAACGCCTGCCATATGCGGGAAGGCGTTGTGTCTGCCGGCGCCGCCATTGCTTGATGCAGACGGGCGTCGATCGCGTCTATCTCGCCGCGGATGGCGCGGAGCTGCCCGATGATTCGCGCCACGGTTGTATCGGCTGTGGTGGTGACGGTCGGCCGGTGGCGCCAGAGGGCGAGCGGCGACCAGTGGAAGGGCATCAGCTGAGAGCGGTAGAGCGGCGCGTAGAGGCGCAGCACGGCGGCCGTGAGGGAGCCGTGGTGCTCGAAGGTGCCCGGCACCATCGCGTGCGCCAGCGTGCGCGTCAGCCGGAAGGGCACGGTCTCAGGCACGCGGAGGTGGCGACCGTGGTCAAAGACGACGCCGAAGTCGATGTGGCAGGTGCGACCGGTCTGCGGGTCGAGCAGGATGTTGTCGAGGTGGCGGTCGCCGACGCCGAGCGCGGCGCCGAGCATCGCGTTCACTGCCATACTGCAGGTGAATTGCTCGCGAAAAGAGAACGTCGACGCGTTTTGCCCGAGCGCGAGCAGCCACAGCTCCGACGCGAGCCGGGTCGCGGAGTGCTGCTCGGTCATGCGCTGCAGCACGGCTTCCGAGAACGGCAACGGCCACTGCTCCCGCGGCAAGTTCGCCGGCATCGCGCGCATGGCCAACGCGTCCTCCACGACGTCGCCAAACGGCGGCGGCGTGCTTTCAGCAGCCGGCGCCGGCGCCGGCGCCGGCGCCGGAGCAGGGGAGGCCGATGCCGACCTGGCCGCGCTCTTGAGAGCCGCCGGAGCGCGGCGCGGGGGTCGCATCAGATGGTGAAGCGAGATGGTGGCCGGGATCCACGCGATTAAGCCATACTGCGGGCCGAGGGGTACGACGTCGTAACCGACAATCGCTTGCGCCATGTCCTTGGTCGCGAGATGGGCGCTGAAGAGTGTTCGCGTCAGCGCGAGGGCGCGCTGGACTGCGCGGTCGGAGCGAATGTCTTCGTGACCCTTGAGCAGATAGTGGCGCAGCGTGCCGTCTCCGAGTTCCACGCGGAACCGCTTAGGTTTGGTCTTGGTCATCAGGCGGTGCACGGTCGACCCAAAGCGGTGGATCGTCGGGGCGGGTTTCGACGTGTCCATGCTAAGCAGGGGCGCGGAGCGGCCAGACATAGTGGGACAAGGCACGGTATCCGGCGGGAGATGCGCGAGCTGGGGACTGAGGCGGTGCAATGCTGGCGGCTGCCTTGCGAGCATCGATTGCGTCAGCCGGACGTGGGCGGCGAGACACAGAGCATCCGTGATGCCCCGCGGCAGCTTCGCCGCCGTCGTCGTTGCCGTCGTCATCGTCGCTGTGCCGCTCTCATTGGCAGCAAGCGCGTTGTCGTCAACCTCGTTGTTTTCGTTGTTGTTCGCTGTATCGCTCAGCGAGAAGGGTCGCGGCGTCGCGACGGACAGCGATAGACTGGCCGCGCCGTGATGTGCCGTCTCGACAGGTCGCGGCGCCGTCGCATGCGTGCTTCCCGGCGCTGGTGGCGGCGATGACGCGGGAGACGAGAACGAAAGCGGGATTGCACCAGCCGTAGATTCGGGTGTCTCGGGATCGAGGAGATCGTGGAGAAGCGGCCGCAGGAATGGGTGGTCCCTGGCGAGCTGCGCCAGCCGCTGCCACGCCGACGCCGAGCGGGTCTGCAGCAGCTGGGAGAGGCAGCGCAGGGCTTCCTCGTCGGGCAGGAGCGTCAGCTGCTCGCAGCCGCGCTGGAACGCTTCGACGGCGTGCCACACGGCGGCAGCGTGGGCTTCTAGCGTCTGGCGCAACTGCTGCAGCTCGGGCGGCGCCGTCGCCACGCCGTGGGCGCAGCGGTAGAGCCACGCCAGGTCGTACACCATGGGGCCGAGCCAACCGTTGGTGACGAGCGCGCTGACGTGCGCGAGCACGGCACGGCGGACGGCAGGGTGCGGGTGGCGCAAGCCCGTGCTCAGCGGCGCCACGTGGGCGACCAGGTAGACGGGCGCGTGGGCCACGAGGTCGGTGAGCCCGCTGTGACGCAGCACCGCGTCGCAGGGCGTCCCGTCGATCGTTACGACCGCATACTGCAGCAGCAGGTGCAGATACCGCAAGGTGATATCGTCGAGCATGACGCTCGTGACGGCGTCGCTGGCGCCCGTGCCTGACGCGGCGCGCGGGCCGTCGATGAGCAGCCGACGGTACTGCGCCATCGCCTGGATGACGCGGCGCTGGAGCGTGCGCTGGAGCGAAACGATCGATGCCCGTATCGCGCCATCGTCGCGAGCGATGACGTTGGGCAGCTCGTGGGTGAGGAGCGCGAGGCCGTGGGCGTCGTCGTGCGTCACGGGGGCGCGCACGGCAGCCGCCTGCGGCCATACGCGGTCGGCGACGGCGCGGTCCCACGCATGAGCCTCCGCCATTGCCTGGTCAGCGATCGCTTGCCGCGCCGCGGCGGTGCCCTCCGACACGGACGCCGTGGCACGGCCGAGGGCGCCGTCGATGCCGCCGTTGCCTTCAATGCCTCCGTCGATGTCGGTATCGCCTGGGGGCGCCGCCGACAGGGACGATGCCACGTCTGCAGCCATGATCCGGGCCGTCTCGCGAGCCCGATGCCCGTCAGACCACTGGGAGAGAACCGTCGCCAGGGCTGCCGACGGCCGATGAGACTCGCGGCTGTCAGCCGACACAGGTTCCATGCTCGACGGTGCCACGCGGATCTGCGAGTCGGCGGCTGCCGTCGTCGCCACGAGGAGGTAGGGCGGATAGGGAGCGATCTGGCCGAGGCGCGTCTCGGCGAGTGTCGTCAGCGTAATGGGCGGAGGCGCCGCCGCCGCCACGGGCGCCTCGGGTGCAGCGAGAAGGCGTTCAAAGTCCCGAATCAGATACGATGCGGACGCCGAGACCGACATGGGACTCGCTGCCGACGGCGACGGCGTCGACGGCGTACAGAGGTCGAGCAGACGGCGTCGTGCCGGCGCCGGGAGATGCGTCAGCAGACGCACCGCGTCCGCTGACGGCAGCGCCTCAATCAGCATGGCGGCTATCTCCTGCGGCGCCATCCCGAGAAGCGTCTCGCTGGCAGCCGCGTTGGACGCGTCGAGGACCGGCCCCGCGTCGTGGACGAGCGACGCGACGTCCGCGCATGCGAGCCCGCGCCAGTTCCATGTGGCCACCGGCACACGCTCCTGCGCCGGATGGGCGGGCGGGAGCGTTTCCAGGGTCGTCCATGTGCCCAGCTTCGCATAGACGGCGTCCATCGCGGCCTCCGTCTCTGCGTCCGCCCCAGGCGCGTCGAGCGCTGACAGGATCGCGTGGCAGCTGAAACGTTCAACCGGCGGGGCGTTGGCAAGGCGGTCGGCGTATACGGCGAGCTGCCGGCCCACCGCCACGCGGGACGGGGGGATCGGCAGCGGCGCCAGCGCGGCGCCCACGACCTGCAACCACGGGGCGTTCTCACTGGCCGGCTTGGCCACGGCAGGGTGGGTGACGGCCCACCAGGTGCCCGAAAGCGGCTGGTGGCGGACGAGGGCTGCGGTGGCGTGGCGCTCGGCCGAGGTCATGATCGCCGTTGTGGCTATCGCCGCCTCCCGTTGCGGGAGACAAGGCGCTGTCAGGACGACTTGGCTTTGCTGCGGAGTGCCGAGCGCGAGACTGAGAATGCGGCGGTGGTTGCGGATCCGCGCAAACCACGCGTCCAGTACCGAGTGGTTGTGGTCGAACCAGAGCTGCGCCGACCCTGCGGCTACGGCGCACGCGCGGCTGGCCGTGCCGTGCACTGCGAGTTGCACGTGGAGCTCAAGCAGGTGCAGGAAGGTATCGAGACGCATGAGGGCATCCACGTGGCGCGGCGTCCAGAGTGTGACGCTGCTTCGGACGAGGGCGACGGCGCTGTTGAGCGCGCGCTCGAGTGCTTCGAGCAGCGTCTTGGGGCTATACCCGTCGGGCTTGAGCCGATGGTGCACGCAGAACCGCGCCGCGTCCCATGCACACGCAAAACGCCACACGGCCGGCGTGCCCAGCGTCGTGACCCGCACGGCCGCGTTGTCGTGCGTCCGCACGGCGTGCACGAGGGCATCCATATCGCCGGCGCCGACAAAGGACGTGGTGGCGGACGACGGATGCCGCTCCAGGTCAAAGCGG
The DNA here is from genome assembly GCA_003615045.1 of Caulochytrium protostelioides. Taxonomy (NCBI): domain Eukaryota; kingdom Fungi; phylum Chytridiomycota; class Caulochytriomycetes; order Caulochytriales; family Caulochytriaceae; genus Caulochytrium; species Caulochytrium protostelioides. Next base: position 24,643 of record ML014203.1, on the reverse strand, counting down.
AACCGCTGCAGATAATGGTGGAAGTCACGGTTGTCCATACCGATGGTGGGCGCGCGCATGATGGCGGCAACAGCAGTCCGTTGGGCTTGCATCCGCGGCGTAGCACGGAGGGCGCCGGCCGACCGGGCGAGCCATGCGCGCGCCGGCGCCGGCAGCCGCGCCACCCAAGTGTGGTAGGCCTGCTGCGTGCTATAACAGACCGCAAAGGACACGGCGGCCGTCAGAACCGGGACCCAGCTGGCCTCGGTGATGCCGCCGCCATCAAGGCCGTCGTCGTCAGCAGCGTCGGTGCCGGCCTGGGCGTCGGCGGTGCTGCCGGCGTCGTCGACGTTGTCGTCGTCAGCGTCAGCGTCGACGGTACTCGCTGGGTGGCACGTGTCGGAACGACGTGGCCGCATGATCGATGCGAGCGCGACGAGGGCTGTAATGGCTTGGCCCAGCGTCGCGAGCTGCTGCGCGGTCCGGACGGGATCGACGGCGGGCCCGTCGACGGGAAGTGTCGCGCCCTTCTCGATGACCGCAAACGTCTCGGTCTGCTGCGCCACGGCGCGGGCGAGAGGACCGATGCATCGCGCCGACCGCGGGTGGCGCGCCGCGGCGGCCGGATCGGCGGCGACCACGTGGCAGAGATGATCGACGAGGCGCAGCCATCCGGGCGCACGCGACGTCGTCAGCTTCGGCTGGACAAGGCTCGCCCACGACGAGACCATCGACCACGACATGTGGCGTGCGTCCACGAAACAGCCGACGCTGTCGCTGATGAGTGCGTGGAGAAAGAGGCGCCGTGCGGCGCTCGACGGCGTGTTCTCGACGGCCGTCGTGAGGCGCAGCAGCGCCTGAAGGAACCGGTGCGACCGGTTCCAGGCCGCCGCCTCAGCGGCGCCCAGGCGCTCAGGATGAGCGCGTCCAGCTGGAGCTGACGCCGTGTCCGATTCGAAGGCTGCATCCGATCCGCGGTCGCCCGGGGTTTTCGTCGCCTCGCGCTTCCGCAGCGTCAGGCGTGGCTCAGCCCCCGGCGCTTGGGTGAAAAAGTAGTGTTCTCGGCGCAGCCACATGCCGAGCTGGAAAATGAACGGCAGCCATCCCGGATCGTGCGTCTGGGCGAAGCGATCGATCGCTGACGTCCAGAACCGGCACCAAAAGTCCGGTGCGCTGTGAGACGGCACCGGCTTCAGACCTGCTGACGGCTTCGCCCTCGCCGAAGATGGCGACAGCGTCAGGAAACAATGCAGGTGCTGCCAGAAGGGTCCGAAGAAGGCCGCCGCGACGGGATCATCGGGCGGCGTCTGGTTCAGCAGGCCAACGAGGGCCCCAATTAGCGGCGCCTGTGAGAACGGGATCAGCGCCGGGAGCAGACCCGGGAGCGGGCGCGACGGGACCCCGGTCGCGCGGGACGGTGCCGACGATGACGACAACGATGCCTTCGACGGCGGCGACGTGGACGGGAGCGTGGAAGCCGCCGCGATGCTGTGGCCGAGCAGCGTCAACCACAGCGACGCGCTCTCGGCGCCGCTCATGCCTCCGATCGGACAGCCCAGCAGCAGGAGAGGTCGGCTCACGTCCGTTGCGAGCGCGTGGTCGACGAGGGCTGTCTGGAGGGCGGCGAGCGTGGTCTCGGGCGCCGGGGGCGCCGTCGGCCAGGACCACGAGGCCTGCAGCCGGCCGGCAAGGCGGCCGAGCAACGCGACGACGAGCGGCGCATCGCGGGTATGCGCAGCGGGCGGCGACGCGAGCGTGAGCCGCGCAACCATCCACAGCTGCCAGTGCGCGGCACCGCCCGCGTACGGCACACTCAGCCCTTTGCTGGCATCGGCAAGGCGCTGCACGAGGCGCAGCAGCTCCGGCACCATCTGCGCGAATCGCCGCGACGATGCCGCCGACACGTAGGACGGGGCGGTGGCTTCCATCCACGGCTTGCAGCCCGACCATAGCGCGACAAGCGCTACCAGATGCGGCAGCACATACCGGTGCACCGATTCAGGCAAGACGTCGGAGTGACGGGCGGCGGGGGGCTTAAACGCCACGGCGGATGCGGAGAACTTGGATGTCACGGCAGGCGCGGGGGCGTCTAGGTCCGCGGCGGCGATAGCAGTGGCTGGTCTTGGTGTCGATGCCGCCGAGGACGGCAACGCTGAGGCGGCCGCAGCCCGCAAGAGGACGGGCGTGGCTGGGGTGAGCGACATGGCCTTGGTGACTTGGCCCAGCAGTCTCTTTTGGGTCCGGACGGCCCAAGGCAAGTGCTGCGACAGCGCTGGCGAGGCGAAGTGGCTGAGCAGCACGGCGACGAGGCCGAGCGTCTCCATCGATTTGATTGGCTTCAGCCATTTCGTCAGGATCGCGTCCATGCGCGGCACGAGCTGGTCCTGGAATTCCGTCGGATACCGCTGCGCTATCAAGCAGTAGAGGCGCAGCAACGCAGTCGCCGGGTACGGCGGCGTCCGTCGGATCCACGCGTCCATGCGCTCGAGCAGCGCCGTCGCCAGCGCCGACAAGCGGTAACTAGCAAGGTCCCGATCCGGCGGGGTTGTCTTGCCCGCCGTGGGCGGGACGGCGGCGGCCGGCGCGGCGGGCGACGGGGAAGGTGAGGCGGCGGCCGTCGGCGGCGTTGGCAAGGATGGGGTCGGGGGCGAGGCGGTTGTCGCCGTCGGTTTCGCGGGCCTACCGGACGGCGCCGCAGCCAGTGCTGGCGTCGGGGAGGACGAGGGTGATGCCGCGGTGGAGGGCGACGCCGGCGGCGCGAACGACGTGGCGGCCATGGAGGACGTGGCGGCAGGATCAATCATCTCGAGACTCATATACTGGGTCAATGCGGCCAACAACACACTGCGGGCCTCGATGGACAACACGTGGGCCGACGGCGGGGCTTCGACAAATGCTGTCGATCCGGCGGGCGCCATCGATGGGGCGGACGCCGCCGCCACTCTCGCCATTGCCGCCGTCGCCATCGCCGTGGGAGGATCGGCGTCCATGAGACGACCGACGAGCCATGATAGCGTCGACAGCGTCCAGGGCAGGTGCTGCGGGGGTGCGCTCGGGAACACGGCAGCGTCGACCGAAGGCGCCTGAGTTGTAGGCCGCTGGACGCCGCAGTCGTCGAGGCTCTGACACGCGGCGAGCACGGCGACGAACAGAGCGGTGAGCGACCGCGCGGCCGCTGTGTGGCTCAGCGCCGCCGCGCCAGCGCCCAGCCAACGCGCATCCGGCGCGCACAGCAGATCCTGGAGCATCGTGACGGCGTCGGCAAGCTCGCGCAGCGGCTGCGGCGGCTGCCCGAGAATCGCGATCAGCTTCGGATACGTCGCGGCCGTCTTCATCCACGTGCCGCGCAGCGCGCGCAGGACCCGCGTCAGACGGCGCGCAGCCGAATCGAGCGCCGCCTCGGTCAGCGGCGGCGCCGTCGGCGCCAGCGGCTGTACGGATTCCAGCAGCTGCGACAAGGATGGGCGGCTCGGGGTTTTGCGGAGCCCATTGCCGCCGCCGCCACGACCGCCGCTGCCGCCGCCACGGCCGCTAGCGCGTGGCGAATCCGCCGCGACCGCCCGCTGGGCAGGCGGCTGGCGAGACGGCGTCCGGCTCGCGATCGTCGGCGTCGGAATGAGCGCCGCTGCGGAAGCGTTCTTGCGCGTCGCCGACGCCATCGTCGGTGCCGCCGCGAACGTGGATGCCGACCCGGACGCCGACCGGGTCGGTGACGGCGGCGGCGGCCGGATGGTGACGCGGCCGACTTGGATGACGCCGGCGGGCGGTGCGGAACCGCGACCCGGATGCATGGTGGGAAGCGCGGTGCCGGGCGGATGCGGCGTGGTGGTCGAGGGCCCGCGCACGTCGGCAGCGGGAAGGGAGCCCGGTGCGCTCATACCCATGAGCGAGCCACCCAGGCGCCGTCAGCAGCATCCGAGAGCATCGGTGTTCGTTGCGACATAATCGCAGACAACGACTTCTGATGTTGACTGTCATGGTGTCTCGTGCATCGTTTCATCAGGCCACCGACCAAGTGATACCAGGCCACCTGCAGATGAGTCATCCTGGTGGCGGGGCCGGACGGGATACCCAGGCGATGGGGTGGAGTGTGGAGGGGGATCCCGCCCGGAACGAGTTAAGCTTTTCCACTTGGGCTCAGCCACGCGACCCCGCCCCCTCATGCGGCGCCCCCTCTCACGAATCCGCTCGGAGTTTGCGGCCGTGATCGGAGATACCCGGCGAGGTCGGCATCGGGTCCCGTGTCCAAGACGACCCCGCCGATCGGCGCATGGAGACGTCAGGTGCTCCCAACCAACCATACTCTCGTCGAAGACTGACGCCGTTCCGATTTTCGATCGAGCGCCGGTGTCTGCCGCTTCCGTCTGCCGCGGTCTGTCTCCGCCCTATGGCCTCCGCCTCCTTCGCCCCTCCGCCATGGCTGCCTCGCCCGTGGCCGCTGCTGCCGCCGCTGCTGGTGCTGCTGGTGCGATGTCCATGAAAACGACGCGCATCGCGCTGGCAGACTGGTGCCACCGCGCGGGACTCGGCCGCGGCGGCACGAAGCGCGAGCTGGCGCGGCGTCTGTACGCGCACCTCGCCGGCTACGGCGGCGCTGTGTCGGTCGCGACGGCCTCGGCGGGCCTCGCCCTCGCCCACGATCATCTCGCCGTCGCGCTCGTCGCGCCCGCGACCCGGACGCCGTCCGCAGCCCAGATGTCGCCCGCGGCCGCCGAGGCGCCCTACGCGTTTCTGGCGCCGCTCAGGCAGTACGGGCCGTTCACGATGACGCACATGGCGATGCAGCCGACGGGGCTCCGGCTGACGGGCGGCGCCGCGTGGGCGCCCGAGACGGCGGCCCGGCCGCTGCGCGCGGCGCTGCGCGCGCTGCCGCTCGGCGGCACCGTCGTCGCCGTCCCGCGCCAGCCCGTGCCCGTGGGCGCCGCCGCGGGGTACCGTCTGCGCCGCGTCGCTGCCGAAGCCATGCTCTTTGCTATGCTGCACGAATGGCAGTTGGCCGCGGCGGCCGCCGCCGCCGCGACCTCGCGGCCCGCCCACGCGGAGACGACGGCGTGGCCGGCGCCGGTGGCGGTGCGATCCATGACGGCGCCGTCGCTCCGTCACTTCTTTGATCTGAATGGCCGCGACGCCGTCCGCAGCCTCGATGAGCCTGGGGATGATCCCGACGCCCACGGCATAGCGGCGGTGTCGGCGGATGCGGCACCGCTGACGTCGCCGTCGATGCGCCGGAGTCTCCGGAAGCGCCAAGCCGTCGGCACCGTCAACCTGCTCATCGACAACGGTCTGCTCGTCGCCGACGCCGACGCCGCCAGGCTCGAGCAGTGGGAGTGGTGCATGGGCCCGCCCGACGCGATGGCAGACGCCATCTTGGCGGCCCTCGCGCAGTGGTGCTGGCTCGCCGCGCACTCGGCCATCCGCGCCGAAATCGGCCCGCTCGACCGCCTCGCGGCCATCGCAGCCGGCCCCCCCAACGGCGCCCGCGCGCGTCGCGGACTATGACTTCGATAGGGCATTATCTTTTAATCACCCGCCGCCGTCTCGATTCCGACGGCTGGGGCGTGATGCGGGGCCTTTGGCTGCCTGCACCGGGCGGTCTTCCGCGGCGGAGGACCGCCACGTCGGTAGCAGCGGCAGCGGGGGTTCGGAGGAACCCGGGCCGCGCGGCGCGTGGCGCAGGCCCTGCGGATGGGTGCGATGGGCCGCGGTCGGCGAGCACACAGGCCGTCGGTCCCCTAGCCCATTTCACTTCGGCGGGTCCCGGCCGGCGATCCTCCGCACGGCATCGAGCAAAAATTCCTAGGCGACGAGCTTGCCAGACCGCGGCGACTCAGGGTCCGCGAGCCTCTCCAAGCGGCCGATAAGGCTTGACATTCATACGTAACGCATCAAGAGATGGAAGGAGAAAAGAGCGAGATGGGGGGCAAGATTGACTAGTGACATCCGGCATCGGCATCCCGACGTGCCTCCCGCCATCCTTGGTCGTGCTTGATTCTTGATTCTTGCGACGCGCACTGCTGTATTACGACGACGACGTCGCTGTCGTCGCTGCGCGGTGACACGGCGGTTTTGTCGGACCACGTGGCGACCACGCGAGTGGCCTTGCATGCGCGCGACCCCCTGCTTGACTGCGGACGGGAGACCTATCATCATCGTGAACATCAACATCAACATTAGCATTCTCTGCGGTCACATCACGAAACGTCGCCGCGGCCGAGGCCAGCAGCCACCGTGAAGGCACACCCATTGACATCGTACGGGCTGATTCATCCTGCAGAGGCCGCGCGTGCCATCCGTGCTCGTACTGCGCGGCGTGGCATGCCCATGCCATAAACTCCGATATCTCCTAAACGGCGACGCCACGTAGCGGGTGCTGCCCACGTGGCATCAGCGAGCGTGCTTTGCCCGACGCATCCCCCGACAGCGTTGGCGTCCTCGTTGTCGACGACATCGTCGCCAGGCGTGGTGACGCTGCCAGCCATGGCTCGGCCCAGCGCGCCGCCGATGGCGCGCCCTGCCGTGACCATGATCCGAGAGGGCAAGCATACCTTCCGCGTCAATGGTAAAACCACGCTTCCACGATGAGGCCATGCTGCTTATACCCCATTAAGGAGGCGACGTGATGCCTTCATACCTGGCGTGGTTCGATTTCTCGAGGGCTTGCTGGCGTAGATGTGAAAGCATGCATCCCATCGGGAATTTATCCAACAGCTCGTGAAGGAGGGCGAGAATGAAATGTCCAGAGACCCCGTGCTCACCTCACCATGTCTTGGGCCATGATGATGTGATTTTCTTTTTTTTCCTGTTTGATTTTTTGCCAGACTATGTCTATCTGCTGACGGATAACCCCGATGAGCCGTATCTCATCGGGCGGATTCTCGAGTTTCTGCCGCGCGCGGAGGGCGATGCCGAAGGTTCGGCGCGCATCGGCTGGTTCTATCGCCCGCGCGACGTGCCTGGCCTGTCGCGCAAAAAGCGCGAAGATCCACAGCTTCTCATCGCGTCCATGACCTCCGACATCAACCCCGTTTCCTCGCTGCGCAGCCACTGCTACGTCGTGCACGATGACCATGTCGCGAACATGGACGTGCTACGCCAGACGCCCGACTGGTTTCACTACAACCAGCTCTTCGACCGCTGCACGCACCGATTATACGACGTCGTGCCGCGCAGTGCGGCGCAGAACCTCGACCCGAAGGTCCTCGACGCGCTCCGCGAGTGGGACTTCATCCTCGTTGAGGCCGGCCAGAGCGACGCGTATACCCAGGAGCGGCGGCGGTGTCCGCGCTGCGATCAATTCATCGAGGTCGCCGACGACGCCATCACCTGTCCCGAGTGCCAGCGCACCTCCCACTGCGCCTGTGAGGGCATGGACGCCGCCATCACGAAGCGCGCCCGCGGCTGGTCCTATACCTGTTACGACTGCACCCGCCAGGCCTTTGGCGCCGCCGCTGCCGGCGCGGATGCCTCCCTCGCCACCGTCGCGTCCAAAGACGGCACGGGCACAGTGTCGAATGACGCTGCCGGCGGCGGCGGCGGCAGCGGCGGCGGCGAGGAAGACGGCGAGTCGAGCGGGCTGCGGCGCACGCGCCGCCAGATCCGCGCCAATCACGTGGCACCGCAAGCCGTTGATGCCGCCAGCGCCGCCGCAGCGTCCGGCGCGGGGGCGGGCGGCGCGGACGGCGGACGGCGTGGCTCGATCCGGTCAGCACAGGGCGCCGCGTCGTCGTCAGTGCTTCCGCCGGCCTCCGTCGGCATGATGCGCGCCATGGGCAAACACGAGATCCGCCACAACCGCGCCGTCATTGAGACCCCGGAGGCCGCCGTCGTCCGTGCGCACCTCGCCCAGGGCCAGATCTGGCCGTTCCGCTACTTTGGTCACTTTGCGACGCTCGAAGACCTTAAAGACTCGACCAACAAGGGTGTGCCGCGCGCGCGCAGCCGCGTCGGACACGCGTACCAAGCCACGCTGCCGCCGCCCGCCTCGGCCGCCGCCGTCGCTGCCCTGGCCGCTGCCGCGGCCACGGCGCCCACGGCGGCGCCCGCCCCAGCGGCTCCAGCGGCCGCAGCGCCGCCTGTCGGAACCACGGCATCCCCAGCGTCGACGTCTCCAACGACGAACGGGCCCACGACGGGCGATGCCAACGCGGCCGCGACGGCCGCCGTCGACACGGCCTCGGCCGCACAGTCCCCCCCTGTACCAGGCGATGCCATGGCCGTGGACACGGCTGCGATGCCGTCGGCTCCGACCCCGGCGCCCGCGGCAGCATCCTCGACGGCGGACCCCCACGCGGCCACCCCGCCGCCGCCGCCGCCGATCGCGACGATTACGATTACGCGAACGGGCCGCAAAAAGCGCTCGGGCTCGAGCCGCGCCGAGCAGGGCGTCGCGCAGTCGATTCTGCGGTCGACGCCAGACGTGGACCTTTCGGGCATTCGGGGCACGGCGCGCGAAGTCATGTTCGAGCACGACCGGATCGACCCCGCGGCGATGCAGGTGTACATGGACGACTGCGTCGAGGCTTGCGGCCGGCTGATCAAAGATGTGGGCAGCAACCAGGTGCTCCACGAAGCGATCCGCCTGCTTGCGCAGTGCGACTATGTGCCGGATGCGGCGCTTGCCCGCGTCCGCGCACTACGCGCGCAGGATCTGCTGGTCAAGCAAGACCGCACGCTGTGGAGCGACGACGACGTCGCGGCCTTCGAAGCGGCGCTCGTCACCTTCGGCCACGACCTGTTCTGGGTCCGCAAGACCATGGCCGCTAAGGGCCACCCCAAGTCGCGGGCCGACCTCGTCGACTTTTTCTACCGCTACAAGAAGACGCGGCGCTACGTCGGCGTCTATGAGCAGTTCTGCGTCAAGTACCGCCCGGGCAAGGTCCTCAAGGGCAGCTCGGTCGCCGTGGGCGCCCGCGCCGAAAAACGCGCCGTCGCGCCGCCCGTCTCCTTCAGCTCCAGCAGCGAGTCCAGCGACCCCGGCGAAGATGATTCGGACGATCTGCCCCTGGCACGGCGACTCGAAGGCCCGCCACCCGCGGCGCCCACGGCCCCCGCAGCACCCGCGCCCATGACCCGCACGCCCTCCATCAAGTTGACGCTCGGGCCTGCGGCAGGCACCATTACCGTGTCGGCGGCGCCCACGCCGACGCCGCCGCCCTCGACCGCCGGTGGGGCGGTCGCGGCGGCAACGGGGAGCAGCCGTGCTGCGGCGAGCCCCGCCGTCACGACGGCAGCGACGACGCCCTCGGGGCGGCCACGGCGCCGGACTGCCACGACGGCCAGCCGGCCGGGAAGTCCCGGCGGTGGCAGCGCGGGCGGGTGGCCGCTGGCTGCGCCGCCGTCGGCGGCCTACCGCAAAGTCTACGACGGCGAGTGCACCCAGTGCTGGGGCCCGCTGTACGTGCCGCCGCGGACGCGCCACATCGACGGCCGCAGCCACACCCTCTGCCACGCATGTTCGCGCCGCTGGCACCGCTACGGCGTGCTGCTGACATTCCCGGACGCAGTCCGCCGGCAGAACCGCGAGGCGACGCGCGAGCAGCTGCGCCTGCAGAAGTCGAAGCGGAAAGAGATGCATGCGAGCCGCGACCACCACGGCCACGGGACGCCCAGCAGCGGGACGGCGGCGTCGACGGCGGCGTCGGCCAGCGCCGCACATGCCGCGACCGCCACAACCGCGACCGCCGCTGCGGCGGGGACGACGGCGGGCGCTACCGCCGCGACCGCAGCCTCGGGCCCGTCCGTCACGCGCGAGCGTGGCGAGATCCTCACGCGCATCCCGGGCGCCCACGCACGGCAACTGCTCGACGAGCTCGATCTGCCGAGCGAGCCGATCGAGTTCCCGATCGTGCCCTTCCCGCAGACCGGGGACTGCGCCGTCTGCGAAGCCGCCCTGTGGCCGGCGTCCGCGGCGGCGGCGGCGTCCGACGCCGTGGCCGCCGTCGTCATGGAGTGCACGTCGTGCGCGATGCAAGTCCATGCCAACTGCTACGGCTACCAGATGCCGCACCTGGCGGGGATGCCGGTCGTCACGGCGTCCACGCGTGCCAGCAGCAGCGGCGCTAAAGGCGTCAAGCGAGAAACCGCCCGCAACGGCCACGCTGACGGCGCCGCCGCAGCGTCCGCTGCCTCGCCGTCGCCGTCGCCGTCGCGATCGGCGTCACCGTCGCCGCAGTCGCCACGCCGCCGCGTCACCTTCACGTGCTCGCCGTGCCAGAACCGCGCCGACCTGACGCTGTCGCTGGACCACGTGTGCGTGCTGTGCCCGAACGTCGCCGACACGCAGCTGCTGCCGCTCAAGAAGACGGTCGGCTCCAACTGGTGCCACTGGGTGTGCGCCTTGTTCACCGCCGACCTCACCCTCACCGCGGCGCCGGGCGCCGAGCCGGTCGAGGGCATCGGCCGCATCCCCGCGGACCGATGGACCCACGTCTGCGGCGTCTGCCACAACGCCGGCATGGGCGCCGCCGCCGGCGCTGCGGGCGCCGCCCCGGGCTTGGCGGGGAGCGCCGACGGCGCTGTGTCGTCGGCAGCGACTGCCACCCCCTCCCGCCGACCGAGCCAGGCGCCGCCGCCGCGACTGCGCCACGCGGCCTGCGTGGGCTGCACCGTTCCGGGCTGCGCGGCCACCGTCCACGTGGCGTGCGCGATCGTGCGGCCGCTCGCCGGCTGGCAGCTCGGGTTCCTGCCAGCAGCGACGGCCGACGGCCCGCCGCAGCTCGCAATCCACTGTCCTGCGCACCGCATGACAGGCATCAAAGCTGAGCCGACGACGCCGACGCCCGCGGCGGCGCCGCCCACGTCCGCGCTCGCCGCCCGCGCCGGCGCCCTGCTGCCCCTCCTCGAGGCCATCCCGGCATACCTGGCCGGCGGCGGGCGCATGTCCGCCAAGCGGACGCCGGGTGCCCAGCGCGCGCACTCGTCGTGTTTGTCGGCGCAGTGCACGTGCCACCTCTCGCCCGCGGACGCCAAGCGGTTCGCCCTGGCGGGGCGGGACGGCACGCCCGCCGCCGCCGCCGTCCCCACGACTGCCGCGACCGCCGCCGCCGCCCTGCTGCCGTCGGCGGCCACGTATACGACCTCGAGCCGCGCGGCCTCCAAGGGCCTGCGGCGGTCGGCGATCAAGGCCGATCCGGATGCCGAGAGGGCGATCGATGCGCCGCTCGCGGCGGCGTTGAACGGCGTGTCGCCCGCGACCTCGGGCCCGGCGCACGCCACGCGCGGGCAGGCGCAGTCGGCGGCCGGGACGGGCGCGGCCGCCGAGCGAACGGAGCCCGGGGAGGCCGCCGCCGTCGCCGCCGCCGCCGCCGCGCTGCGCGACCGGTCGTGCTCGAGCTGCGGCAACACGCAGACGCCGTTCTGGTGGGACCGGGCGACGCTGCTGCTGCTGCCAGGCATGACGCGGGAGGCGCTAACCCGGTACGGCGAGCGCCACCCGTCGGCGTCGGCCCGCCCCGCGGACGCCGATGCGAAACCAGAGGCCGCACCGTGGTGCCTCTGCAACAAGTGCTACTGGCAGCTGCGCCGCGAATCGTCGCTGTGATGGGAATCATGCGCGAAGCGCAGGATGCATGAGTAATAAATACAGAGAGAAAGAAAGCCGTCTCGGACGACGGGTGGCCGCGTCTCGCGCTGCGTCGTTGCGCATCAGACGTGAGCGGGATCGATTTCGCCGAGAATGACGGTGCGATCGGTGGAGGCCGTGGCGAGCACGGGCTCGGTGGGATGCCAGTCGACGGCGACGACGGGGCCCTGGTGGCCCGGCAGCGCATACAGGAGCCGGGTGGACGCGGCGTCCCACACCATAGCGGTGCGGTCGGCGGTGCCGGCGGCGACATAGGCCGCGCTGGTGGCGCCGAGCGCGGGGTCCTCGACGCGGCCCGACCAGCATGGGCGGAAGAGCTGGTGCTCGGGGCCCTGCCGCGCGCCCGGCAGGACGTGCTCGAGCCGCGACGGGTGAGGGCAGAACGGCCGCAGATCCCAGACGCGCGTTGTGCCGTCCATGCTGTGGCTCGCGAGCCGCGCGCCGTCCCGCGACACTGCGAGACCCGTCACGGCGTCGGTGTGCCCGACCAGCGTGTACAGCGGCTTGGCGGCGTGGCGGCGGTCGGTGACCGTGATCACCTGGTCGATGCCGGCCGAGATGACGCCGTACGAGCCTTCGCGGGTGGATGGCGTTGGCCGCGACGGCGCGGCCGCTGCCGCCGCCGCGTCCGCCGTGTCAGTCGCGCCCGTGGATGGAGCGGCCGTCGGGACGAGGCCCGCGCCACCCCACGCCACGGCGAGCACCGGCGCAGCCTGCTTGATCACGAGCGTGCTGCGGCGTGCGCGGCAGTCCCAAAGACGGACGGTCGCGTCGTCGCCGCCGCTCGCGACGAGGCGGTGGTTCACGGGGCACGCGGCGACGGCGTTGACGATGCCGCGGTGGCCGCGCCAGCGCTGGAGCCGGCGCGCCGTCAGCACGTCCCAGAGCCCGACGGAGTGGTCGGCGCTGGCGGTGGCGATGCGGCGGCTGTCGCGCGTCCAGTCGAGCTGCAGCACGGCGTGGTCGTGGCCCCGCAGCACGCGCGTGTTGCGGTTGGCGCCGAAGGCCTCCCATACGAGCACGGTGCGATCGCCGCCGCCGGTCGCGAGATGGCGGCCGTCCGGGGCGAAGCGACACGTCAGCACGGGGCCCGCGTGGCCCTCGAGCAGCAGCGTCGGCGACACGAGCGACGACGTGCGCCGGACGCCGTCGCCGCCGCTCGAGCGCTTGAGCTTGTCCGCGACGCCCACCGGCAGTGCCGGCCGCGGCATCAAGGCGTTGCGGGGCCCTGAGGCGGCGCCCGCGGCGGCGGCGGCGGCGGCGGCGGCGTGGCGGTCGCGCCGGACCACGGCGCCGCTGAGCCGGCCGGTCGGCGTCGCGGGCTCGGTGGGCGGCGTTTCATGCTGCTTCCGCTTTCGTGTCGCGGGCATGGCGCGCGCGGCAGCGGCGTGGAGCGTGCAGCGTGCGGCGGCGGCGTGCGGCAGCAGCAGCAGCAGCAGCAGCAGTGGGAATCCAGCGGATCGGCCGTCAGACGAAGCAGAAACGAATCGCGGATCGCCGCAAGTATTTATGACAGCCAGACATCGATACCGCTGCGCGCGCCGACGGCGCTGACGCTGATGTCGCGTGACCGCCGTGCTCCGGCATCGCGTGCGAGAGGCCGCCGTCGCTGTCGGCGCACGCGCCGTGGGCGGCGGCAGGGCCCCGCCGTCTATAGCCGCCTGAGCGCCGCTGGAGGCGCCGCGGGCGCCACGGGACTCTGCCACTCGCACGCGCCGCGGTCGCCACGACGACAACAGAAAAAAAGGAAGGGGCGAGCACGCCCGTCCTCGCTCATCGTTCCGCGGCAGCGCGGCCAGCGCTTATCACTCGTGGTGCGAGGCGGCGAAGGCGATGCCGGAGGACGAGAGCCTCGCGCATCGGACGATTGCGCAGGATACTCGGAGCGATATCGACGTCTCGGCGGATGGACTTGAAGGCCGTTGGTCTTGCGTGGTGCCGATACGGAGCTTCCCGACGAGTCACCGTCGCCGTCGCGAGCGCTCTCTACCGACCGACGCGTCGTCTGCTCCTCCTCCCATTGCCGCTGACACCGTCCACGCCGTCCACGCCGTCCGCACCGCTTGCTGGATACCTTTGCCTTGACCGATCTGCTTCCGACGCGACTGACGGCGACGATGCTCGCTTTCGCCACCGCTGACGCCGGCGCCCGCGGCTGGCGCCGCACGGGCACGACCGTGCTGCTGGCAGCGCTCGCCCTCGGCTTGCCCGCCCACGCGGCCCACCACGCGGCGGATCTGCCGGCCGGCGCCCACGTCGCCGTCTTCACGTCCGCCGGCGCCGCCGTCCACGGCTCCCCGGGCGCGGCGTCGCCGGCGCCGTCCGCGCCGTCGGTCCGCGCCGTGGCCGACGGCCTCCTGATGATGCCGACCGACCTGGTCTGGGGCCACGCGACGGCGCTGCTCAGCTGGCTGCAGGGGACCTCGCACGAGGTCCACCACCCCGACCGCCGCGTCGTCGCCGACGTCCTGAACCACCCGCAGGTCGCGGACGTGGCGCCCGCGCTGATGGCCGACCGCGCCTGGGACCTCACGCTCGTCACGACCGCCACCCCCGACCCCACGCGTAAGTTGTTGTGTTGAGTGCCGCCGTGGATCCGCGTGCGTTGGTCCGCTGGCGTCCGTTGGCACGCTGGCATCCCTGCCACACTTCTCCCGCGAGCCCCCGTTCTCACCGCAGCCCTCTCTGTTTCTCGTGATGCAGCCGACACCGCCGAACCGGCCGTCGCCATGCACGTGCCTGACGCCGCCCTCACCTGGGACGATCTCCGCGTGTATGCCGCCGACATGGCGCGTCTGCAGACGCATACCTACGGCCCGATCGTCTGGAGCTCGGACGCGACCGACGGCGCGCGACCCCGCGAGCTGACGACCGCCGCCCGCGTCTACCGCTCGGCCACCGACGTCCAGGTGACCTTCCCGTCGGGCGCGCTCGGCCTCAGCGGGCCGCAGCAGGCCGCCGTCCACGAGCTCTTGGTCCGCCCGCGCACCGGCCGCCGCGCCGACGCCGCCCTGCTCGACGCCGCCCTCGACGCCTTCCCGGCCGCCGACCGCGCCGCGCTGACCCGCGACGGTGCCGACGCCGACGCGCCCGCCGTCGCCGTCTTCCTCGCCGAACTCGCGCAGCTCCGCCGCCTGAGCGACGCCATCGCCGCCGGCGTCGACGCGCCGCTCGCTGGCGTGCCCGTCGTCCTCGCGCTCAGCGGTCCCGTCGGCGTCCACGCCGCCGCCGCCACGACCGCCGCGCAGCGCGACGCCGCCGGCCGCCTCTGGAACGCAGCCCTCGCCCGGCTGTGCCGCGCCGTGGTGAATGCGCCGCCCGCCGCCGCCGCTCGGCTCCAGCTCGTCGCCGGCCCCGTCGCCGCTCAGCGCCTGACGAAGCGCGCCGACCCCGGCGCCCGCGGCCCGCGCGTCCGCCGCGCCGCCGACGAGGCCGTGTGCCCGACGACCGCGGCGTCCTGCCTGTCGACGTTCGACCAGTGCACAATGCACGGGACGTGCACGCAGCAGAAGACGATCGTCGCCGGCGTCGAGGAGACGTGCTACCTGTGCGCGTGCGGCACCGACCGCGTCGACGATGCCGGCAAGCCCATCCCCGGGTTCACCAAGAAGGCCCACTACGTCGGCAACGCCTGCCAGTACGAGGACATCGCGCCCGAGTTCAACCTGCTCTTCTTCACGGGCCTCGGCCTCTTCATCGTTGTCACGTTCAGCATCAGCCTGCTGGCGTCCGTCGGCAAGGGCGCCCATGCCGGCGTCCTCAACCTCGCCGGCGCCGGCGGCCGTCCCAAGGCCGATTAGGCGCGTTGTGAAGCCACCGTGTCGCGGTCGGCTCAACGATTCGTCGGGGTTCCTTTTTGTTTCTTTGACCTTTACTCGTACCCTCTTAAGCTTCCCGAATGAATCCGGGTTTCGACAGCGCGTCACGCGTCTAGAGATGGGCGGCCTGCAGCTCGCGGAGCAGCTGCTGCGCGTGGGCCTGGATGTCGCGCGGCAGGCCGGCCGCGCGGACGAGGGCGCGGGTCCGGGTGCCGGCGTGCACGAGCCCGCGCGCACAGCGCCGCAGGCGGCCGCGGCGCGCCGCGCCTTCGAGGTCCATCAGGCCGCCGTCGCCGCCCGCGCCGTCGCTGCCGTCGTCGTCGTCGCCGTCGTCGTCGACCGCGTCGTCCAGCGAGTACGGATCATCGACGGCGTCGCTCGCAAAGGCTTGGATCTCGGCGGCGGGCACGCAGTCGCGCACGAGCGGTCCGAAGCTCTTGGCAATCAGCGTGCACGTCTCGAGCGCCGTCAGCACAAAACTAAGTAACAGCAGCACAAAAGCAGGTGAGTTGGAGGATTCGAAGGCGCGCTCGAAGGCGCATCGTCGGCTTCCATGAAGCACTTACTCGGAATACGCGGTGCTGATCATCCGGACCAGGACCGGCAGCAGCTCGGCGCTCAGCTCCAGCGTGAGCCACTTGGACCGACGGACATTGATCATGCGCAGGAAATCCTGGGCGACCGCGAGGTCGCTGCGCGTCCAGAGCTGCCGTACGGCGGGCATGAGGTCGTTCTCGTCAAACTCGTCGCGCAGCGCCTCGAGGCCCGCGAGCCGCCGCTCCAGCAGCGTCTGCACCGACGCGTGGCGATAGAGGCAGGCCTCGGCGAAGTCGGACTCGGTCCGCGGCGGCGGCAGCGTCCGTGCCGCCAGCGGCGGCGTCATGCCGCCCCCTGTCGCGCCCTCGCCGCCGCCGCCGCCGCCGCCGCCGCCGCCATGGCCGTCGCCACTCGTCAAGGACCACTCGCACGTCGCGCGCGTCATGTCGACCCCAAACCGCGTCAGATCCAGGTCCAGCGGCACGTCGGCACGCGCCGCCGGCACCCACCCGACGGGCAGGCCCAGCCGGCTCCGCACGCGACTCGCGCCGGCGCGGGGCCCGGCGCCGCCGGGGATGGCCGGCGCCCCGGCGTCGGGCAGCGGGGACGGCGTCGCGCGCCCCGAGCGCGCGGCGGTCGTGGGCGCCGCCATCGCCGCCGGCGCGCCGCTGCGGTAGCGCTGCGCGGGCGCCTCGTCGCCGCCGACGTCGTGTGCGGCCTTGAAGGGGCCCGCCGCGGGGGCCGTCGCCGTCGCCGTCGCCGTCGCCGTCGCCGTCGCCGTCGCCGCCGCGGAGTGCCGGTGGGACGCGCCGCCCGAGGCCGCGGCGGGGGCGGAGGAGGGCGGCCGGTCGGCGGGCGGCGGGCGCGGATCGAGGCCGGGCGCGGCCGCCGAGGGGACTCCCGTGGCGGCGGTCGTGGCTTCCGAGACGCCGTCGGCATCGCCGTCGATTGCGGCGGCGTCAACGGCGGCGTCGGCGGCCGCGTCGGCGGCGGCATCGGCCGCGTCAAACGTGACGCCCCAAAGACTGAGGGTATGGTGGTCCAGGGCGCCGGCGACGACGCGAGCGCCGTCGGCGAGGGTGCAGACGTCGGCGAGGCCTGCGCGCCACGGGACGGCGTGGGCGGCGGTCATGACGGGCGGGCCGGGCTCCCACGTCCAGCGCTGGACGCCGTCGGCATGCGCGACGGTGAGGTGGCGTCCGCTCGGGGTGAAGCCGACGACCGCGGGCACGACGGGCGTCGGGTCGTCGAGGCCCGCGGTCGGCAGCACGGTCGCGATGCGGTCGAACGCCACGAGGTCGTACAGATGGACGGCGCCGTCGCGCGCCGCCGTCGCCAGCAAGCACTCGACAGGGCTGTACGCGAGCGAGGTGATCGCGCGGCGCCCGCGCGCATGGTCCGTGAGGGTCTGCAGCCGCCGGCCGGCCGTCATGTCCCACACGTGCACGGTGCCGTCGCGGCCGCCCGTCGTGAGCCAGCGGCCGTCGGGGGTCATGGCCAGCACGGCCACGGCCTCGCCGCCGCCGCCGCCGCCGTCCCGCGCCGCCGAGGCGCCCGTGCGGCCGTCCGCGTGGTAGGTCTGGATGCAGCCGCGCCGGCGGAGATCCCAGACTTTGGCGGTCCCGTCGGCGGCGGCGGTCGCGACGAACTCGCCGAACGGATGGAACGCGACGGCGGTCGTCGGCGTCGCGGGCGGCCCGTGGATCGTGCGCACGAGCCGCTCGGCCGCCAGGTCCCACAGCAGCACCGTGCCGTCCGAGGTCCCGGCGACCGCCTGCGCCTCGGCGTGGTTGAGGCTGACGCACGTCGGGTGCGCGGCCGCGGTTGGGAACGTCAGCAGCGGCCGCGTGCTCCCGCCGAGGGCCCAGATGCGGACGGCGCCGCCGCCGCCGCCGCCGCCGCCGTCGCTGTCATCGCCGCCGCCGCCGTCAAGGGCGCTGTCGACACCGCCGGTGACCATCACGCGGCCCGACTGGGGCCCAAAGCGGAAGCAGGTGGTGCGGCGGGTATGCGCGGCGATCTGCGCAATGCGCATGACTGACCGCTCGCTCGTGCCGCCGCCGCCACTCGCCGGTCGGCTCGACGCCGTCCGAGGCATCGATGGCGGCCGTGGCGGCGGCGACGCCGGCAGGATCGCCATCGCCGCCGCGGCCGTCCCGGTCGACGGAAGGAACGCCGTGCGGCTCGGCAGCCGTGAGGTGAGGGGGACGCACGCTTAAGCAAAGCGTCGGTTCGCTTCTGCAGGACGTCAAAGCCGGGATACCGCACGATCGGCATGAGGTCGCGGCAGCCGTCAGCGTCGGATGCTGGCGCGGATCTCTGCAGCCGCGGTCGCCGCCTGGCTGCCTTCCGCCCGTCACGTCGCGTCGTCGCGGTCGACGCGCGTCGCCGCGCAGCCGCTGCCGGGGATCACGCGCGATCGCGAGGCGCGCTGTCCGTGAAGTCGGGATCAGCACGCGTTGGCCCCTCAACGCTGCCGTCCGTGCTGTCGGGCCTGCCGCCCGGCGGCGTGCGACGCTGGCGACCCTGCAGGCGGCGGCGGCGGCGGCGGCGGCCAAGCCCGTCGGGGGGACCGCCGCAGGCGACGCCCCTCCGGTCTGCCGATCCCCTGCGTCGTGCTCGACGGCCGCCCTATCTCGCGACCCCGCAGGGCCGTCATTGATACTGGAACGGGTGATGCCAGAAACACATCATCTTCAAGAAAATATCCGCACCGCACCTCCCGCTCAAGAGCGTTTGCTAGCGGCCGCGGCTGTCGTTTCTATGGCCATGGCCAGCATGATCTCCGCTTTGCTGGCAGGCCGTCGTCCTCCACGGTCGATGCACGGCATCAGCCGCGTCGGATGAGCAAGCATGAGGTCAGCACCCGTTCCCCCGTCGGCAGGTCACCCGTCCGCCGTCGCGCCTCGCATGCTCAGCCCCGGCGCGGCCGTCAACGGAACGGCGGCGCTGTCGAGCGCCACGCGCGTTGGGTATCCGGCGGCCGCCGCCGCTTGCCGCTCGCCGCCCCGCGTCGCGTGCACCGCCGACGGCCCCACCGCTGGCCGCCGCCGCCGCCGCCGCCGCCGCCGCCGCCGATCGGCCCATCACAGACCATGGCCACGGCCAGGGGGCCTTTGCCGGGGCGCTCGCGCTGCCGCCGCCGCTGCCGCCGCCGCCGCGACCGAGTCCGCGGCGTCGGAGCTCGGAGACGGGGGTGGACGCCATGGCCCGCGGCGACGCCGACCGGTGCCGTCGATAACGATGCGAGCGACGATGGCGACGGCGGCGGCCCCCATGGCGGTGATATCGGGCGCAACGGGTCCCCGGACACGGACCAGGTCTCCACGCGAGCGGCCGATGGCAGACGATGGCAGATGATGGCGGCGGCGGCAGCAGCGGCGGCGGCGGCAGCAGCGCAAGGACGGCCAAGGACGGCCCCACGGCGAACCATCCGTGACGGCGCGCAGGATCACGGTGGCCGGCCCGTCGCCGATCGCGCACCCGGCGTATGTCTGCCGTCGTCGGCCATCGTCATTCAAATGCGAGGGCGCGACGATCGTGATAGCGGCGTGACGCCGACGGCGCATACGGCGGCGCCCGTGCGCGCGTCGATGGCCGGCGGCCGCCGCTTTGCAGAAACGGGGCGACCGCCGCTTTGTTCGCCGTCCCTCGCCATCCCCCCGCGCCGCGCCGCGTGGTCCCCGCTCCGCCCCCGCCCGAGCGCCGCGATGGAGGACGCCATGCTGTCGCCCGTCGAGATGCTCGACGACTACCTGACCGCCATGGGCGGCTTCGCCTTCGAGGTCCAGCAGCGGCTGCGCGTGCTGACGGCGCTCGATGCCCATGTCGACGCGCACGCCCAGCTCATGCGCCGCGCAGCCGAGGTACCGCCGCCCGCCGGCGCCGACGGCGCCCCGACCGCCGCGCCGTGGCTCGCGGGCCTGCCCTTCCTGGGTGCCGCCCGCCGCGGGATCGACGCCGCCGCCCATCCCGGCGCCGTGGCGTGCGTCTCGCCCGCCGCCATCTTCCCGTCGCCGTCCATCGTTGCCGGCGCGACCTTGATCACGCCGGCGCCGGACGCGCAGCCGTGGTCCGCGTCAGAGATGACGCCGCTCGCCGTGCCGAAACGCAAGCGCGGCCGGCCCCGGCGGCTCGTGGTCCCGCCGCCCGCGGCCACGACGCCGATCGCGACGCCGACGCTCCCGCCGGCCGAGCCATCGGCCATGCTGCCGTGGACGACGACGGCGACGCCGGCGCCGGCGGCCTTGTCGTCCACCGCGATGGCGACAATGCCCTTGACGCCGGCGCTGACGCCCGCGTCAGCCTCGATGCCGGCGCTGGCGGTTCCGACCACCGTGGGAAGACCCTGGTGGGCGCTCACGCAGATGCCGCCGCGGGACGCCGCGGCCACGGCGGCGGCGGCGGACGCCGCCCCGGACCCCGTGGACACCGCGGCGCGTCTGAGCCCCGCAGCGGCGGCGCGCCTCGCGGCGTCCGACGCGCATTATCAGACGGCGCTCGCGTTCGCGCAGAGCAAAATCACGCAGAGCCGCCTGCTCTCGCACGAGGCCAGCTCCTACTGCGCGCAGCTCGAGCTCTTTCTGCAGCAGCCGTCGGACGCGGTCCCGCCGCGGCGCGCCGCGCGGTCCACCCGGTCGGCCACGCCACTAACGCCGACGCTAGCGGCCGCTTCCGCGGGCGCCATGGAGGGCCCCACCGTGTCGGCGGAGGGTAGGAAGCGGCGGCGGCCGTGGGGGCCCGGCCACGAGGACTCGGAGGCCTGGTCAGACTCCGCTGCTACCGCTGCAGCCAACGTGCGCGGTCCCCTCGCCGATGCGCTGCCGGCGCTGCTGCTGCCGCCGCCGCCGCCGCCGCCATGCACGGCCGTGGACGGTGATGGGTGCGTGGACGACGGGCTGGACCTCCCGTTCCCGGGGGTCGGCACGCCGATGCCGCCGCCGCCGCCGGGCGCCGACGACCGGCCCTACTGCATCTGCCAGCAGCCGAGCCACGGCCGCATGATCGGCTGCGACAACCCGACGTGCGCGGCGGCGTGGTTTCACTTCGCGTGCGCAGGCATGACGGCGATGCCCGAGGGACCCTGGTACTGCACCGAGTGTCTGGTGGAGGGTCACGGCGCCCGCGCGCGGCTGCGCGCCGCGGGCGCCGCGCGCCACGCCCGGGAGCCAGTCGCCGCAAGCCGTCGCAAGTCGTGCCGTCCAGCGGCCGTGCCGCTGGGTGCCGAAGCCGTCGCCGAAGCCGCGGCGGACGTGCCATCCGCCGCGCCTGCGGCCGAAGCGATGGACCCAGTCGCCCCTCGGTCGCCCCCGGTTCCTCCGGTATGATCGGGGCCCTCGGTCACCCCCCCACAGGTCTTCCGGCGCGTAGCGCTTGAAGACGTGGTGGACGGAGGTGCCGCCACGTGGCGACCATGTCCAGATTACCCGGGGCCTCCCATGCATTTCTCCGTTTCTGACTTCTGTCGTTCATTCATTGATAGTTGACGCATCATGCATTGTTCTTTTGGTTCGTACGAAAAAAAAGGCGTCCTACCACGCCGTCGGCAGCACGCGGCGTCACGGCCGGCCTGACCCAGAAAGGCGCAGCGGGAGCACCAATCCGCATCCGCCCGCGAGCACGATGCCATCGCCTTCCCGGGTGATCAGTTTGTCGGATCAGCACTCGGTCGCCAGTATGATAGGCGCTCAGCAACCCGCGATGTGTTCATCAGTCCCGTTGGTAGTGAAACGATCCTGGATGCCCATGCACGGCGGCGCCCAGCCACGGACAGGGCAGCTGACTCGCGACCAAGTCGCCACTCGAGAAGCGTTAGAAACACACCCTTGAGCATCATCCCGCGCGTCACCATACTCCGCCGACGGAACGCTCATCCGAGCAGGCCGCTGTTGGGCGAACGATCAGGTCGTACACGAAACACTTTCTGAGTCGGGCCCGCATCGCCAAGTCACGTCGCCATGATAGCAATACGACGACGGTGGGCGTCGCCATGCCCACCAGCACGCCCAACCGACCGTGAAGGCACCGTGCCGATCGAGCGGAGCCTGAATTCGGCCGCCGCCGCGGGGGCGGGCCGGAGGCGCGACCCCGTCCGTTGATCATTTGCTGACGGTGGCGTCTGGGGACATGGCCGGCGGACGCGGCAGAAGCGTCGAGAGCCCGGCGAACAAGAAAAAAAAAAAAGAAAGGGCTTCCCGCGGCGTCAATACAGACGGGCATGCGGCGGCGGCCGCCGTGCGATGCGATGCGATGCGATGCGATGCGATGCGATGCGATCGGCGGCGCTTCACGCAACGCGAGCACTCACCGGGGGCGACGATGAAGGCGCCACGCGCGAGGTGAGTCGCGGAAGGCGCGCCCTGCCATCAGCGGAGACGGCGCTCGCCCGCGGCCTCCCAACGCGGAGACCCCAACACCATACCTGGAAGCGAGCCACGGCGTCGCGCCGTCCGAGGGTCAGCACCCAAGCGGCGAGAGCCCCTCATGTCTGCTGACATGGTGCTCCGAGGCCATACCCCCGGATCGGCCCTGTCTGGATCGGAGCTATGCCCCGGACGGATCGGAGCATGACGGGAAATTGGAGACGGCGGCCTCTCGCGGACGAGCCCGCCAATGGGTGGGACAATAAGAATGCACTTATGAGTGGGATCGCCATCCAGCGACGGCTTCGTGGATATGGACGTGATGGCAGGGCGGAAAGGGCGCTTGCCGATCCTGATGCGCGGCCTCCACGGCTCGGTTGTTTCCGATCGCACGTCATACACGCGTGGGTCGCTTCCTTCAAGTGTAGAGCTTCGTTCCATCGATACCCTGATCCTTTTTGCTAGATTAGACCTCATCCCCGCAGCCTCCACTCCGCTATTGACCTGGCCATCCCGTCATTGGTGTTCACGCGCCTAGGATACCTGTCGACCCGAGCGCGTCACCACGCTTTTTTCGATCGGACCCACCCGTCCTACCTCTCATATCTCCCGCATCCCCCCGCCCGTTATTTTCTGTTTCTGTTTTCTTCGTGGTCTCCACGAGGCGAGCACTTGGTCTAGCCTCATCGGGCCTTTCTCCTGACACATAAGGCAACGCGCAATACATCGCACTGCCACGCATCGCACTGCATTGCAGCGCATCGCACTGCACCGTTGATATCTGATCCCGCACGGAGTGTATACTGATCCACCATGGTGAAGCCAAGGACAGCCGATCCCGATGGGAGCACGGAGGATCTCTCGGGGCCATTCCTGCCGGCCCCGTCGGGCGCCGCCACCAAGGGCGGCAAGGCCACGACCAGGGTGCTAAGCTTCTTCACGCGCAGCGTGTTGCGGTGGATTCTGGTCGTGGCCATCGTGTTGACCCTGATCGTTCACTACGGCATCCAGGGCCGTGCGCTGGCCGCGGCGCCCGACGCCCTGCCCAGTGGCGATGCGCCCCCGTCCACGGTGACGCCGGGACCTGCCACTCCGTCGCCATCGCCATCGCCGCCGCCGCCGGCGGCGACGCCGCCCTCCTTGGCGATTATCGTCCTTCACTCGGGTCTGCCGCTGGCCGAGCCGTACAACTCGAGCTTCATCGAGAAGCAGGCGTATGCCGAGCGCCATGGCTTGGGCTTTATCGACACGCCCCAGATCGATACGAACCGCTCGATTTACTTCACGAAGTACATCAAGATCCAGCAGCTGATGGAGACGGCGTCGTACGACTGGTACTGGATGATTGATCTCGACACGATTATCACAAACCCCGCTTTTGATGTGCGCACCCTGCTCCCGGGCCCGGCCCACACCGGCCCGGAAATGCTCATCTCCAGCGACATGAACGAGCTTAATGCGGGCTCCTTCTTTGTGCACCGCTCGGCGTGGTCCGCAAAGCTCATGCAGCGCCTGCTGGACATCGACATCACAAAAATCGATTTCGGCGATATATGGCAGGAGCAAGCCGCCCTCATCCACCTCTACAAGACGGACCCGCGACTTCGCAAGCGCGTCTGGCTCATTCCGCAGTGGTGGCACAACTCATACACCCCGGGCAGCGCCCTCAACTTTAAGTCGACCGGCGATCCCGCGCGCAACTGGCAGCCGGGCGACTTCATTATCCACTTCGCCGGCCATAGCGACAAGCTCGGCGATATGAGCAACTGGCGCAAGCACGTCGCCGATTCGCCGCCGATCCCCTCCATCGCAGAGGTCGATCAGTGGTATTCCTCTTAGAACTCTATTTTTGTAAAATGTAGACCCAACATTACCCAACATGCACACCATGCCCTCCATGGTGCCCCCAGGGGTCCCCACAGAGGCAGTAGCGCATTCGGGTCCAGTGCCGGATGAGCTTGCTGACCTTGGGCTGCAGCGGTGCATGCGGTATCGCGGCACAGCGCTATCGGTCTGGCCAGCGATTCAGGTTGCGTCGGATGTTCGACGCGGCATAGAGATCGCGGTTTACGAACTTGCCGTTGGTGGAATCAAACCACAGCAACCCTCGGACCACGGTCCTCTCGCGCCGGCGTTGCCTGGGTTTTCGGACCACATGCATCTGGGTATACACTCGGGTGCTGCGGACCGGGTCGATTGCCGTCGGCTCGGTCGGGGGAGCGCCCGCCCTGGAACCATTTCCTGGACGCGCGAGAGATCGACAAGGCAGCTTTGACAGTCGGCACGGCGTCGGCCGCATACGCTCAGCCTGCGGCATCCTGCGACCGGCATACCAAAAATGCCATGTTTCTTGAGCTTGAGCCCTG
>ML014202.1:0-74636 GCA_003615045.1 Caulochytrium protostelioides | reverse complement strand
GTTGGACATTTACGAAATCAAGACCATTTCCACATGTCTCCGCATCTAGAGAATTTTGGATCGCAACATCCGGGGGACGTTCTCACCGGGCAATCTGAAGGCAACAATCCACATCAGTCAACTGGTCACACTTTACAGCCTGGCAGTGTCCAGAACTACCTGACAAGCGATGAGATCCATATGGCGGAGACCTATCCGGATGGACAATACTCATGGTTAATACCGAACCACAATAATTCGAATCATTTTCCTTCCGACTCTGTCTCAGCTGGTGGATACGATTTGACGACGTATCCACCTTCCACACCTTACGCTGGGCTTGAGCAGTCTCAGTACAGCCCCCACTCGTCCCAGATTTTCATGCTTGGAGATACAGAGATCGGAGATTTTCAACTGCCGAACAAAGATAGGACATTGGTCGAATATCCAGCAGGATGGGTTAGTTCTCAAAGCGGTGTTGTACATCCGCCGAATCAAGACCGTTCCATCTTGTTTGGCACGCATCTTGATATTCCGCATGATCTGGAGACGCCAGCCACGGTTTACGCCTCCGGCTCGGCAGCAGGTGGCGACCCTTCCCTGCCGTGGCCACCCGCCGGAAACAGTGGTGTTCGGAGTCTTTCTGGCGCATACACTAATCCTATTGGGGAGTTATCCCAGCAGTCTTTTCCGCCCCTACAGGTGACACTGGCTCAGCAGGACTGTGGCAACTTGAAGGCAACAATCCAGATCAGTTCACCTGGCCAACGTCTGATTACCGCCATGGACCTTATGACCCGGCGGCGCAGCAGCCGCCTTTTTCGCTGCTCCCAGGCGTCTCTGATGGCATTGGGTCATCAGGACTGGGGCAACCTGGGATGCAATCATCCCTTCCTGAAATGACCCATCCGGACATCCCTTCACAATTAAACAGCGATCTCCGTCCGAGGCCGGACCCATTGACGTACTCCTTCGGCATGACCCCTCCTGATCAGGCGCACGTCCCGTCGCGATCAGACTCGAGCCTTCCGGATCAACATCCCGCTGTACCACTAACGGCAGATGATCCCGAACGTGGATCTGGAGTCGGCCTTGGATCGAAAAAAGCACGAAGATAATTTCCGGACGTACCAAGATCTACCCCTCTCCGGCCTCCGGACGTTGATCTCGTTAGATTTGTCGATCCAAGTGTCATAAAGCCTGCTTGGCTCAGAACTTTTCCGTCACTCCATGAAATTATGTCTGTTTTATACGGGCATATGGAGCAACGTTATCGGACGCACCAATCGGCTTTCCGGGCATGATTGTCGTCAACTACGGTCTGATCCGATTTTGCGAGTCAACAAAGTCTGAACATTTCCGTCCTATCCAGGAATATGCTCTAGGCGTACATGAAGTTTTCCAACACTACCACCAGGATCATCAAGGCCGTTTGAGGAGTGGGACTCAAAGGTCTTGTGGATGTATCTCGATTTCATTTTTACTCCTGAGAGAAAACTCGCAATAAAAAACCCTACTACTCACGAAAGAGTGCGTGCTGATTTGGCAGAGTGGGAGTTGATATACAGAACGTATCTGACACGTAAGCTTTCCGTTTCCTGCGATGCAGACACTCTCTTCCAGAAGATTTTAAATTCTGCCCATGCTTTAGACGACCCCAAAGCCGCCGAAATTTTGAATCTTGGGCCTCGTAACCGACTTGGCGAGCAAAAAGTCACGGACTCTGCTATCACTTCCATGAGGCGGAGGCTCTTGGTTTTTGGAATTAGTGGCTCTGACTTAGTTGCAAATTTCGAGTTGAATCGCGGCAACCCGGCCGCAATATTTAAGAGATCGGTAAAGCCGGAGATCGCCAAAAAATACTTGGAATTCCACCAGTCCGTAGCTTTTCGAAACTTTCAGAAGGCCTGCGACCAGCTGAGTACAGTCCTTTCGAGGCCCCAGTTTGCCCACGTCTATGTTCGCATGCGTGAAATCAAGGACCCAAATCGTTCGATCAATATTTTTTCGCTGTTCGACTCTCCCCTACCGGTCCCTAAGCGTGCCTCTGGGCAAGAATTTCCTCGCCCAATTCCGAAGCCAGATGGTCTTGAGCCCCGTGTTTCGAATATTGCATCTGGGCGGCCCTCGATGACACCGTTCACCGAGACAATGAGGGTGCCTTAATCTCTCTCTCTCTCTCTCTCTCTCTCTCTCTCTCTCTCTCTCTCTCTCTCTCTCTCTCTCTCTCTCTCTCTCGCTCGCTCGCTCGCTCGCTCGCTCTGTTTATTGAATCATAAGGCTTCATAATGCCCTTCCTGAGTCAGGCATTTCTCGTGTGCCTGGTCGTCACGGCCAAACCGACGGGGGGTCGACTAAATGGCATCTCAAGCATCTTAAACGCCTTGGAGGCCGTGGGCGCCGTGGGACCGAACCAACATCTCTATGGTCTAGGAGCGGTCTGACGGCAAGGTCACTCAGCATGCCCACTCGTCACCTCCGTGCTATATGGCCTGCTGAAGGAACTCGAGCTGATGGCCTGTGATATGGTGACCTTCAAGGCTATGGCTGCAGAGCAGCGCGGCCACCCTGGCGATCCGCAAGCTGGAAGGCAAAAACCACGAGTCACTCACACCATGGACAGCGACGGCATCAGTGTGTGCGTCCACTTGGAGCGCAAGAAGAGGGTGGTCGACGCCGTGCCGAATGTCATAGATGCCCCCAAATCAGAGGACCCCTTGGCAGGCAGCCTTGATCAGCACTGCATCCTCGGGAACGACCCAGGCCGAACCAACATTTTTAAAGGTCAAGGTGGGGCCCAAAGGCCAGACCGTCAGCTGGAAGCTGACCCGAAATCAGGACTATGTGGAAGCCGGCATGAAAGTCGCCCAAAAGCAGTAGCGCCATTTAAAAGAGCCGCTGCAGGGGCTGTCAGAGGTGAGCTCCAAGGGCACAGCGCTCGCCGCGCACCACCGCTTTCTGGAGGTGTGGCTCGCCACGTAAGATCCGCTGTGGGTCGAGTTCCTGAAGCCGCGCTGGGCACGCCAGCGCCTGCGATTGTACAGCGGTACAGGCAGCGCGTATTTGCCAAGTTCGTGAAACGCGTCGCCTAGGGGGCGGCCACAGCGATGGCGCCCGTGGTTGCTGAAGTGGTGGTTGACTATGGGGCCTCCAAGTTTGCCCGGGCGGCCAGGACGAGAATGCCGTCCCGACAGCTTGCGCATACCGGGCATGCGCCCAGCGGTTCCGCACCATCCTTGTCGACGAGTTCCGGACGACACAGGTGCATGCCGAGACGAATGAGATCTTGACCAAGGTGCAAATCCGGAACCCGACGAAGGTGTCGATCGCTCGCACGTCCAGGACAAGCGTTCCCTAAACCGCGTCTACGGCCGCCAACCCGGCCGGCAATACCCGGACGAGCCCTCGCTCGACGGCGCCGACGCGGGTCAACCCACCCCGCAGTGCTCGCGCGGGTGCTTCCGCGGCCGAGCCGACGCCGGCCACCCCGACCCGCAAGACCCGGGTGTATGCCCCGGTGAATGGGGTCCTGAAACCCGGTCAACACCGGCTCCTGGGAACCGTGGTCCGAGGGTTGCTGTGGTATGAAACTACCCACGGCAATGAAGCCACCCACAGCAAATTGGTGAACCGCGACCTCCATGCCGCGTTGAACATCCGACGCTGCCTGGCCTTACCGGACAGACCGAAGGCGTTGTGCCGCATCCCGGAGCAAACCAGGTTGCAGCCCAAGGTCGGCAAAGTCATCCGACTCTGAACCAAAATGCTCACTGCTTCGGGCGGGGTACGCTGGGGCCCCCCACCGAGGGCCTGGTGTGCGCCTTGAGTCAGTATATGAACGGCCGAAACTCAATATAGGTGGCCAAGTCGACAGCTGGAAGCCGACTTGGAAACCAAACGATGTGGAAACCGGCAAAACAGCCCCAAGGCAGATAGAGGCACGGTAGCACGATCTCAAGAAACCGCTGCAGGTTCCGCTCGACTGTACGACGATCGTCGACGCTGAGCGGTTGTTCCCTAGGTGAAGCATTCACGCGGCGCAGCTCGGACACCGAGCGTGAGTGTGACAGACCGACCCCCGGTGTGTGGCTGGTAGTAAAGGACTCCGCCTTCAGAGCGCTCCTAATGGTCACAGGTGGCGGCCGCATAAAAGAACAGCAAAAAAATAGTTTACGCTTGGCCAAGCCACGGCGAGGCAACTCCGCCGGAACAATGAAGTAGCTGCTTGCTGTTGTTGCTGCTGCTGCGGCGGCTACGGCGGCGGCACCGATTGCTGTGGTTGCTGTGGTTGCTGCGGTTGCTGCGGTTGCTGCGGTTGCTGCGGTTGCTGCGGTTGCTGCGGTTGCTGCTGCTAGGGGTGCTAGGGGTGCTAGGGGTGCTAGGGGTGTTACTGCGGTTTCGGTGGCGGTGGCAGTGGCGGCTGTTGCTGCTAATGATGCTGGTACTGATGCTGGTGTTGCTGGTGTTGCTGATGCCGCTACTACCATAAATCGCTTTACTATGATGCTGCCTGCCATGCGATACCCTTCCGCGCCCGGATTATTCTATATAGTGGACTCGATAACCTCCCCCCCACCACCCCCGGACCCCTCGTCACGATCACTGTCGTTTCGCTCGGCGCTTGAACAAATACAGCGGCGTGGTGACTTGGTCCATTCCCCGTTTCGTGTTTTTGAGGACATCGTACATCCGCTTCCTTTGATATTCTTCTCTTGAGGTGACCCCTTGTCCCATGCATTCCACCCTACCGACATCGCGTGTTTCTCAAGAAATGCTTTTGTAACAGTCTGCTTTCCAACGTCGTCGTCTTTGTATCGCCGTAGAGGCAAAGTATGGCGTAACTTGACGCTGTCGTCGCTGACACGCATGCTATTTGTCCCCAGCTCGGTTGCCAGTCCCTGCCAGTCCCTGCTCGATCCCATCCATAGGGATATCCGCTTTGGCACCTGCATCGAGCATCACCCGCTTCTGTGGGCCTTAGACTTGCCGGCGCCATGCTCGTAGGTCCTCAAATGATGGGGCTTTATGCCCTGGTCGCCTGCGTCCTGTGCTCCTCAGCCGCGGCGGAGGCGGAGCAACCCAACGTGATCGACCATTTTCTTTCCGGTCAGATTGCTAAACATGGGTTTCCGGATATCAAACAGTTGCTTCATTCAAATCCCGCCTACAATACACCTGAAACCCGCCATCAACTGGTGCAGATGCGCTTGGTCATGAGCGACCCCCATGCAGCGATGGATGCCCGCAAGGTGATCGGCAAGGAGCTAACGGGGATGTACCACGACGGCCAGCTTCATGTCAAGGCACATTACTCGGAGCTCGAAACCCACACCATGTCGAATACATTTCTGGACCGCGCCGTACCTCAGTTCCGAATCGCCATGGCCAAGGGCCACATTCACAATTCCAACGCCACCCCACCAACGGAGCCACGCTCAACCGGGCATGCTTTACATCGACGCGAGGAGAAGTTCGACGCCCTCGCACCCTTCAAAACGCTTCACTGGTTCCTCTTACCGGTCGTGGTATATGCGGTGTTGAAATACTTGTGGGTCCTGATCCGTCGAAGTGCCATGGAGATGATGTCCATTGTTTCCAAGCTGGGAACCGCATGGCAGGTCCTAATCACATTGGGGGCCGTCGCTCTGTTGGCGCTTTTATTCACCCTCACGCTGGCGATACGAGGTCGATTTAGCCGCTACTCGCCCGCCGCCATCAACTCCACAGCGGGTGATATCGATATCGCGCCTGCGTCCAGCCCCGCCTCCCAACACCTCGTCCGCCTTCCGGTCGACACCAGGTAGTGGCCCACCCATGCTCCAGTCACGTGGAGCGATGATGGCGAAGGGCAAACGCGCCTCGCGCGCCGTGATCGACGTGTTCTTTAGCCCTAGCGTCGATACGTGGCAGCCTGCCGCTGGATGTACACCACGCGCCAGCTGGTCTGGACCAGCGCAGCAACAGCGCAGCACCGCGTGGCACAGCGCAGCATCGCATCGATCCACGACTTCTCATATGACGTGATGTGGTCGGCGTCGCGCCATACGATCGGCACCCACTCGATGTATCTATTTCGTAAAACACCCCTTTGACACGGACGTGTGATGAAAGGTCCCGGGAAAGCTCTCCGTGCAGGCGCCGGTAAAGGCTCTGGTGTCGATTAGGAGGGAGGCTTCTGGTTGGAAGAAAGCGTCAGAATGCCTTGCAGCCCATCCAGGATCCTGCCACGCTGTTGTGTAAACTGCAGGAAGGCCGACGAAGGTGAGACGGTTTCGTGCGTCCCGGCTACTGCCACGCCCAACGCGTTGCCGGCGCCTGCCGAAGGGGTTGCGGCCGCGGCCGTGACCGCCGGGCCCGGGTGGCAAAGCAACAGATAGCCCGTGAGCCAGAGCCACTGTGCGGCATTGCCGCGCGTGAGGGCATCCTGTTTCCCGCGACGTGCCAAACGGGCCACCACACGCGTGCCGCGGCGCCACGCGTGATGACAGGCCTCCACCGCCGCCGGGAGCATGGGAAAGCAAGCGAGAGGATACAACGGCACATCTCCGACCTCAGAGAGTGCGCCGAGCGTCCCGGCCTGCGCGACGTCGCTCGCTGCGGCGACGACGGATGGCCCAGCACCGGATCGACCGATCCGATGACATGGTGCGGCACTGCGTGCAAAGAAGTCGAGCACATCGGCTTCATGCTGATCATGACGGTACAACGCGTCGTCTCCTGATGGTGGTCGCGCGATGAGCGGCGACGACATGGACGTGGCTGTTGCTGCCGCTGCTGCTGCCGCGCCGCTGCCGAGACAAGACTGGGCCAAAGCCACCAGCAGGTGGTAGAGCTCGAGGACCACGGGGATGTGGTCGTCAAAGACGGGGGCGATGGCAGGAACCGGGATGGCCCAGCGGGCCCCAGCGGTGGAACCAGGACCGCGCGAAGCGGAACCGCGACGGCGGCCCGACGCCACCGCAATCATATCGTTCAGCCCGCACGCTCGGTCCGGCAGGGTCACCTCCGGCAGGGTCACCTCCGGGAGGGTCACCTCCGGGAGGGTCACCTCCGGCCTGATGCCGCGCGCCGCACGTCCATATGCGTGCTGCGCCGGGGCGCCGTCCCAGTCGGCCATGGCGGCGTCCTCGAAGCCGCGGTGAGCCTCGGGATCCATCCAGACGTCCCCGACCCCATCGCGGGCGGGCGTTGCCGCCGCCACCGTCATGTGGTGCACCATGGATCGCGCCCGAGACAGCCGCCGATCGGCGTCGACGTCGGAGGTTGGCGCGGTCTGGCGGCGCGCGCCGTCGTGCGCGGTCGCGCGGTCGTCTTCCAGGCACCCGCCGGCGGCCTGCGCGCCAAAGAGCCGGGCGGCTAGCTGCGCCGGGGTTGCGCCCTGAGGCCCCGCGAGCGTGGCGATGCCGCTGACCACGCATTTGCACGCGAGCGTCGCGTCATGGGTCAGCAGGACGACCGGGATCCGGTGTCGCTGGCGCGTGGCCACACAGTAGGCCAGGATCTGCTCGTCGCCGTCCGCGATCAGCGACGCCGGGGGCTCTCGGGTCGCCTGGCGCAGGAGATGCCTGGCGTCCGCTTGCGACTGGCCGACGAGCGAGCGCGTGCCCGCCACCAGGTGGCTGCCGAGGAGACGGATGGCGCGCCGTGCCAACACGGCCAGCGGCGCCGGGGCGTCGGCCGTCGCGGCCCGCGTGGCGCGCGAGGCGCTGAGCTTCAGCCGGTCGAGCTCCATGAGGACCACGTACGGCAGCAGGACGCGCAGCGACGACGGCGCTAAGCAGCGGATGAGGCGATCCACGAACGCCGTGTGCGAGACCACATAGTTCGTATCCAAGACCAGCACGCCGGCCACGCTCAGGTCCCATGCCGCGTTCAGCCGACGGGGGGTCGAGGCGACGGCGGCGTCCGGCGGCGGCCACGGGGTCTCGGGGGGCAAGCCGGCCGAGACGGGCCCCCCGAGACCATGGGCCTGCGGAAGCTGCCGAAGCGCATGAATCTGCGTCTGCACGTCGGCGACCAGACGGTCGTCATCGATGTCCATGGCCGCCACGTCGGCCATCTCGTCCTCCCACACGTCCGCTGCCGCTGCGGCGGCTGTTGCGTCGACGGTCGCCGCCGCCGGCGGCGTTCGCAGCCCGCTCGAGGCGAGAGACGCGACCGTCATGGCGGGCGCGCGGGTGGTGTTTTCATGGGGTGGAGCGGCCAGCGGAGGGAAGGAGGGAGAAGGAAGGAAGGCGATGCGAATGCAAATGCGAATGCGAATGCGAAAGCGAAAGCGAAAGCGAAAGCGAAAGCGAAAGCGAAAGCGAAGGCGAAAGCGAAGGCGAAAGCGAAAGCGAATGCAAAAGCGAATGCGAATGCGAATGCGACAGCGAATGCGATGTCATTGCAAGACGATGCGACTACCCTGCGAGTGCGAGTGCCAATGCCAAGGCCATGCCATGCCAACGAGATCCCTCAGGGAAAGGCGGGGTCCGCACGCTTGTGGCCGGAAGGCGCACGCATCGGCCAGGAGTCCGCCCCGAGGCTTGGCGCCCTCCCAGAACCCGTGGCGCTAGGCGCCGCCCAGTACGAACGAGCGGCAAGGAGACAAGGCGGGGACAACGCGGCGAGGCAGGCCGGCAGGCCGCCGCACGCCCCATCCCCCACTGGGCATCGGGTGGCGCAGCGACGCGTGGCGCAGCGACGCGTGGCGCAGCGACGCGTGGGCTCCCCCCGTCCCAACGCACGCTGTCACCGTGACGCTGGCCGGCCGACTATCGCCGGGGGGCACGGGCAGCCGGCAGCTTACCCCACGCGCGCCGCCAAGGACAAGCAGAATGTGGTCGGGAGGCAGCCGACCCTGTGAAGGCGGGGTTCGCGTCACGTTTCATGCGGCACGTGCGACCGTGAACAGCGGGTCCCCGGAGCTCGCCGCGGACCGAGGCGCCGTTGCCGCAGCACGGGAGCCGCCGGTCGACGCGCGGCAGAACGCCTCGTGCCGCGACCGGACATGCGCCGAGGCACCGTGGGCATCGGCGTTGTCGTCTGTATCCACACGCGAGCCGTGATAGCCCGTCGCGGCCGCTGGCATCGGCAGGACCTGCATCGCGCGTGAGAGGGAAGCGGCGATCGTGGCCACCGGCGGCGGCGGCGGCGGCGGCGGCAACGGCAACGGCAGCAGCGCTGTGTCGTGCCCTGGCAGATTCCCACAAGGAGCCGGGCCGGCCAGCAGACGACGCGGGGAGCCCATATCGCTCCCGACGTCGTCCGCCAGCGCCCCGTCGGATGGATGCTCGCGTACGACCGGCAGCCGCCGGTCCTGGGCTTCCGCCCGCCGGCCCATCCTGCCAGGCCGCCCGTGGTCGACGAAACGCGCACTCGGCACGCCGAAGCCGCTGACCCCGTTGTGGCGCGCGCGGACGCCGGCGTCTGCCACGACCGGGCCAGACGACGTCAGCGATGGCAGCGGCAGGTGCGAGGCGTTGCGTGAAGATCGGACGACGATGTCGGCGGGACGTGTCGTCGCCGAGACCGCGCGGCCTGATGTCGTCGGGACAGCCTTGGCGGGCGACGGGCCGGCGGTGGCGGGCCGGACCGCCGTGCCGGGAAGGGTGGGCGCCATCGCCGCGGATGCGGCGACGGCTGTGGTCGGGGTACGATGGTGGTGCCAGCGCGATGGGCGACGAGGCGCCGTGGCGCACCACCCGCCGCTGGGGGCATACCCGCGGTGGGCTGAGACGAGCTCCGGGCCTGGATGCGCCCTGTGGCGGGTGCGACGATCCGTGCCGCGGCTGGATGTCCATGGCCATCCCCGGCACGTGGCAGCCGTGGAGGGCGATGGCGGGGACGGGGGCGACGATGGCGAGGACGACGAGGACGCGCGTCGACACGCGAGCTTGCGCCACAACGACCGCCAACAACGAGGCCACGGCATAATGACACCGAGAAACGCGCGTGATGGCGACGGAAGAACGGCCGGGGCTCGGGCGCGATGTCGGGCGCGATGTCGGGCGCGATGCCGGGGGCGGACGGGGGACTAGGCCGCGCGATGCCGATGCCGCGTGAGGCGCATGACCCTGCCGATGGGGTTCCTTGTCGATGGGGTTCCCCCGACGGTGTTCGCCATCGCGGTCGCCATCGCGAATCGACGACGCCTTGTCCTCCCTACCGCAGTGGCACCGGCAGCCGCCTGGACCCCTCGTCCCCGCGTGACAGCACACGAGGGCCGCCAGCGGCACGCCTTCCATGGCGCCGGCACATGGCGAGGCCGTCTAAGCCTCCCTAGCGCCACGGCCATGCGATGGGCGTGGACGAGGCCGCCGGCGAGCCTTTCGGCAGGCGGGAGGCCGTGCGGGTCGCGAGAGGGCCGGCGGCGGCAAGGTGCCTTCGGGACACGCGAGTCGTGTGCCGTGTCGCGTATGGTCGCGTTCGGTCCAGCGAAGCCGGAATCGCCTTCCCCCGCAGTGCTGCCGCTGTCCCCGCCGCACGTGGCCGCTCGTGCGCAAGCCACGCACGGTCGGGGCGTGGGCCCGTGCGCGCGTCTGCCGGTGCGCGCGTCGGCCGGTGCGCGCGTCGGCCCCGGGTTCCTCGAGGAAAGGCCGGAGAAGGTCGTCGACCCGTAGCCCTCTCAGCCCTCGGCGGCCCGCCGCCCGACCACCACAGCATCGCTGCGCCACGTGCTGGAAGGTGGCGAGGCCCAGGCCTCGTGCGGGGGATCGCGTGATCCGAAGGCCAGACCGAGGACACCGCTGCTTGGGGAGAAAGCACCAGCAAGAAAGCTGCTCGCCCTCCCAAAGGCGCCAGAGCTCGCGTCGAGGCACAGCGCGGCCTCTCCCGAGGTCGAGGTCGATCCGGACGCGTCCTCCGCTGAACCGGCGTGCGTAAGCAAGCGCTGTTCAGACGAAACCGGCTGCCGCCACCGCCACCCCCGGACGGCAGCGACGACCATGGCCATGGCCATGGCCGCCCGGCGACGGCCATCAGGACGGGCCGCCCGAGGGCGGTTTACTTGACAAGGTCCCGGTCCAGGAGACGCAGTCGGCGGGCGGGCGCGACGGCATGCGTCAGGCCAGCGAGCAGCACGCTGCACAGGGGCGTCATGGCCCAGAGGTGCCGGCCCCGGCAGCTCAGGCTCAGCAGCACGACGACGGCCACGGCCACGACACGGGTCCACACGACCCGCGCCGGGCGATGCGCCGCCAGCACGCGGACCCCCAGCCAGGCCGTCAGGCCGCGCTCAGGCGCGGTCGCCGGGGCGGTCGCCGCGTGCCGCGTCCCGCCAAACGCGACGCGGAGACGACGCTGCTGCCGGCGCCACCGCTGACGCCATGCGGAGGACGGCAAGGGGGGCCGCTCGCCAGGTGACGCGGCCGACGCGGCCGACACGACCGCGGCGGCCGCGCCACTGCGCATCGCCCGCCACCCCGCGTCCGCGTCCACCTCGGCGAGGCGGTCGCCGGGATGGAGCGGCATGCGGAACGCCGGGCCGAGCAGGAGCAGCAGGGCCAGCCAGCGCTCCTCCTCGACGCCCGGCTGCCACAGCAGCGTGGCCACGGCCGCCACCGGGCGGTCGACGTGTTCGGTATGCACGGCGATCAGGGCCTGGAGGGTGGCGATCACGCCAGGGACGTGCAGCAGGACCGACAGCGTGATGAGGGGTGCCATGGCGCCGAGCAAGGCCCCCAGCGCGTCGAGATCGTAGTGCCGCCGCTGCGTCTGGAGGGTCATGGCCCAGCCCGCGAGGCAGACGAGCGGCGGCGGCAGCACCAGGCACAGCAGCACCGACGGCGCCGTCAGACGCCGAGGCAGGGCCCACGCCGCCCCGGGCGCGCGCTGCAGCAGCGCGAACACGGTCGCCGTGAGGAGGTGCGTCAGCCAGAATACGGCAAACGAGGCGAGGGCGAGCCACGTCCCACGGAGGCAGGTGCCCGGCGCCGTCCACGCGAGCGAAAGCAGGATCACGCCAGCGGCGGCGGCGGCGGCGACAGGGCGGCGATGGTGGCGCCGAGCCGCTGGACAGCGCGGGAGCGCGAGCCCCGCCGGCCCGCCAGTGCCCCATCGGCTCGCCGGATGAGGATCGCCGGCACCGCCACCGGGCATGCGGGTCCCTTCGGCGTCACACCGCGTGTCCACCGCCGCGTCGATGGACCTCATCACCGCGCTCCGCCCCATCGGCGCCCGTCGCATCCCCGCCAGGACGGCCTCGCGGCGATCCGCGGGCATCCCCCGCGTCGTCCAGCCGCTGGAGACGCCGGCCGCGGCGGCCGCGGCGTCATCGCCATCGTTGTGGGGGGTATCGAGGCGCAGCGGCGCAAGGCCGCGCTCTGCGTCTTTTTGCGGGTCCCGAGCGCGGCTCATGGCCGCGTCCTCGTCCTGGCCTTCCGCGGCATTCGTCGCAGCCGCTGCCGTTGCCGCAGGGTCGCCCCCGTCGTCCGCGTCCGCTGCAGAGCGGCCGTCTGGCTCGGTCGCCGAGACGAGATAGGTGCCGAACGCGAGCAGGGCCCAGACAAACGCGCCCATCGCCAGATCGGTCCATCCGGACCGCACGAGCTGGCCCAGCGTCGCCCAGAGGTGGGGCCGCCATTCCACCACCAAGGTCGCGCATTCCGGCTCGACGGGCGACGGCGAGGCCCGCTGGGAGGCCCTCGTGGCGGCGTCGGCCGGCGGCGGCTGTGGCCAGAGGGTCAGAACCGGGTGGAAGGCGGCGGCGGGCGCCCGTGGATCGACGTTCCATCCGATCGGCAGCCATGCGCCGGGCGGCACGTGCGGCCAGAACTTGGTCTCCCATCCGGGCGCGCTCTGCTGCACGTGCACCGGTATGGGCGTGCCGCCCGGAGCCGTGCCCGACGCGTGAGCCGCGCCGCGCTCGCGAGCGAGGCAGGTCAGACGGACCTCATACTGCATCCACGGCGTGGCCGGCAGCCGGATTTCGGGAAACACGGTGGCGCCGACGTAGGGGGCGCTGTGCCGGTCACGGGAGCCGCCGTCGCTGGTCCCACCGTCTCCGGCCGCGGCCGCGGCAGTCTCGGGCGGGCTGTCCACCCTCGTGCTGGGGGACGGTGCGTCACGGGCCCAGACCCGACGCTGCGTCCAGGCCCATCGGTGCCACGACCAGGGCCGCCACGGGGGCGCCGAGCCGCGCAGGTCCAGGGCGGCCGCCTGGCGAGCGCGCTCGGCCACGGCCCTAGGCGCAGCGTCCGCAATCACCAGCCGAGAGCCCAGCTGGGCGCGGAGGGCGCGGGCCAGCGGCACGGCGCCGTGGCGAACGCGGTAGTGCCACCGGTAGTCGGGGTTCACGTCCGTGTCCGTGTCCGCGTCCGCGTCCGCGTTGGGAGCGGCGCGGCGGCGCGGCGGCGCGGGCCGCTCGACGAAGGGGGCGCCAGGCCGCGCGGGAAGCACGTCGGGGCGCGTCGGATACGCCGTCGCATCCACCACATACGCCGCGCTCGCGACGGGGGACGAGGCGTCCGTGACGGCCGCGACCGGCGCGGCATTGTCAGCCGGGCCACCCGCGCTGGCAGGGCGCAGGATCGTTCGCGGCGGCCACGGGGCCGAGAACGCGGAGCGGACATGCCAGACGGGAGCGTCGGGATCGCCGAGCGTGGCATCGTCGGCGGCGGGGGAGGGACGGCGGAGGGACGAGGGGGGCGCCGCCTCCGTGGACACCGCGGCCGCCGCCACCGGGGACGACGGGGCGGGGCTGGCGGCGGAGGCGGCGTGCCACGGCTCGCCCGGCGTCCAGCGGGCCCGCAGCCACGCCTCGCGAATGCGGTGGATGCGCTGAACGGCGACGCGGCGCAGGATCGCCGGGACGGCGTCCTTGGCCGCGGGGGCGGCCGGCACAGGCACGTGCAGCGCATGGAGCAGGCCCGTGAGGACGACGCGCATGACTTGATGGCACCAAATGATGCCCAGGTGGTCCGCGGCCGTCCACGCGCCCATGAGCGCGGTCGTCGCGGTCGAGAACTGCATCGTGTCGCACGTCGCCGCGGCGCCCATGGCGGTGTCGTCGGGGCCCCAGACGGGCGCCAGCCGTGTCGACTCCATGGGGATGAGCTGGTCTTGGTTGCCGCTGCCGAGCGAGACGTGGGCGATGCCGAACGGGTTCATGCCGGGTGCCGCGGCGGCGTCCAGGGCGGCGTCCGTCGCGGGCGGGCCAGCCTCCGGCGCGGCACCGGGGCCATCGCCATCGCCTGCGCCGCACACGACGCGACGGACGGCGTCCCCCTCGGCCTCGGCGGGATCGTTCCATCCGCGCTGGATGGCGTCGTAGATCTGCAGCAGGCCGCGCGACGTGGCGATCGGCGGCCGGCGGTGGGGCGTGGCGAGGGTCACGAGGACGTGCACGGCGTGCTGGGGGTACGAGTCCAGGAGCGGCGCGAGGCGGGCGACGACGCCGCCCATACTGTGGCCGACCACGATGATCTCGAGCGGCGTCAGAGCCGCGTCGTTGTCGTTGACGTTGTCGTTGACGTTGTCGTTGTCGTTGGGGTGGTGGTGGTGGTGCGCATCGGCGTCGGGGCGCGTCGGGGCGACGCCCACCGGGGGCCGCGCGACGCGCCGCGCCGCGTAGTCATCGATGAGGAACCGGATCGCCTGGTTGAGCGCCTCGGCCTGGAGCTGGAGCAGGTGCGGGCTGAAGGCGGCCCAGGCCTCGTTGAAGTCGAGCGTGAACCAGTCGATGGCCTCCGGGTCGCTGTCCCACGCGTACGCGGGCGATGCGGGCGACGCGGGCGACGGCTGTGCCGGGGGCCGTGGGTGGCGGCCGAGCCAGGACACGTGGTCCCACCACGGGGCCTCGGGTGACGCGGCGGCGGCGGGGGACGACCCCAGGGCGCGGACCATGCGGGAGCTCTCGGAGGCCAGGCTGCGGACTTGGCCGCGGCTGCCGGCGTTGCCCGGCACAAAGAGCGCGATGCGGGTCGCGCGCGCGGAGGCTGTCGGGCCGCCGGGAGCGGCCCCCGGGCCGGCGGCGGTGTGGCGCCAGACGACGGCGTCGCGGCCATCCTCGCCCCGGTCCCGGTAGAGGGCGAGGCGGTAGCCGGCCGGGAGGGTCGCGAGGGGCACGTCGACGTAGTGGGGCGACATGTAGGTCATGTGGCAGCGGATGGGGTCGCGGGTCGGGTGGCCGGCGAGCCACTCGGCCCACGTGGGCGCGGCCTCGGGATCGACGACGGCCGTCGGGAAGGGCGGGCGCGCCGGGCGGAGGAAGGCCGAGACGCTCAGCAGCAGCACGGCCACGGACGCCACGAGCAGCCGCGTGAGGTGGCGGAGTCGCATGGTGGCAGAGGAAGTCGCGCGTCGCGCGTCGCGTTGGCTCGCGGGCGCGCGCTCCGCTGCTCCCGCGCGGTCCGGGGGGTGGGCGACGGTGCGACGGTGCGACGATCGGCCTCCGCGGGTGGAGGCAGCGCGCACGCGCGCGCGCGTCGTGGCTGAGACGACGCATCGATCGCTCCACGGAGGGGTCGCCGTCGGCGGCCGCAGCCGCGCGGTCGCCGCGCGCGCGTCTGGGGCCGGGCCTTTCGAACAGAAGTGCCGGGGTCGGCCGATCCCGCGGCGAGGACGGCCGGCGATCGGGTGCGCGCGCGCGAGGGCCACGTGGCGCTGCCGCCGCGCAGCGGCGGCGGCTCCGGGCCCGTCCCGCGGGCTGGGCCGGCCCGCCGCGGGACGCGTCTGCCAGGACCGTTGGGCCCCTGGTGGCTTGGTGGCCGGGTGGCTTGGTGGCCGGGTGGCTTGGTGGCCGGGTGGCGCAGTCGGGGACGGCGCCGTCGGGACGAGACCCCCGGGGCACCCACGGCGAGGCGGGGTGGTGGCTGCGCCACTCACCGCCGCCGCCGCCGCCCGCCGCCGCCGCCCGCCGGGGTGGCCCCGTCACACGACGGCGACGGCGATGACGTGATGGACCAGCGCGCCGCTGCCGTCGGTTCCCGGTGCTGCCGGCCGGGGGCCGTAGGGCGCCGCCGGGGGACGTCGCGGCGGGGCTGCGCCACCGGCGTGCGCGGAGCGTCCCGACGTCATTCGACCGCGGCGAGCGCGCCAGCGCGTGACGTCGGATCGGATCGACGCGCGCCACACGGCTTCCGACCGGCGGCGGCGGTGCGGCTCAGCCACGCTCGGACTGGACCACCCCCCCTCTCCCGTCCCTCCCCCGGCGCGGTGCCGTCGGTCGGGTCGTCGCGCGAGCCCGACGATCCAGCCTGCGGGGCTCCGCTGGCGGCGCGTGAGGCCAGGCGGGTGGCGACCGGTGGCAACCGGTGGCGACCCTCGACC
Source organism: Caulochytrium protostelioides (assembly GCA_003615045.1). NCBI lineage: Eukaryota > Fungi > Chytridiomycota > Caulochytriomycetes > Caulochytriales > Caulochytriaceae > Caulochytrium > Caulochytrium protostelioides. Next base: position 58,406 of record ML014202.1, on the reverse strand, counting down.
GGCCTCGCCGGGCCCAGGACGGACATCGCGAGAGCCCGTCCCGACCGTCACGTCATTCGGGCCCGCAGGCCGGCCGTGCCCCGTGGGAGCCGTCAATAAGCTTTTTTTTTTATCGGCGCGGCGGGCCCGGAGGCGCGCGGGACAGGCCGATCGGCCGGCGGCACGCATCGGCCTGCCGCGCGTCGGAGCCCGGCGGGACCGGGGTGGCGTGGGCTGTGGGCCGTGCGCCGTCAGCCGTGTGCCACCGACGCCGACGGAGCCGGCGTCGGTGGCACAGGAGCGTGACACCGTCCGCGGGATCGACGTCATCGACGGAGCCGGACGGACCCAGCGTCCCGCCGTCGCGCGCCGGCTTCATCCGGATCGAAGCGATCGATCGATCGATCGATCGAGCACCGTCAGCGTCAGCATCAGCATCAGCAACAGCATCAGCAACAGCATCAGCGTCAGCATCAGCGTCACGTCACCGCGTCCCGGGCACACCCCTCGCCCGGCGTCATCCCGCGCGCTCGGACCGCCCACCCCCCGAAAAGTATATAAGGACAGCTTCGGGGCACCCCACGCCAGAGCTCCCTGCCCCCGCCATCGGGTCGCACCGTTCCCGACGGCACGCGACGGTGACACGGCCGTGCTACAAGCTATCCCATGGAGGGCGAGACAGAGGGCCACTTGGCCAGGGTCGGCACGCACTCCCCACCTGCCATGAGCCAAATCACGCACTTGACAGCATCATCCCTGCCAAAGCATCTTCCATAGCATCCTCGCGCGTGTCGAGCATCCCTGTGACGTGTTCAAACACGCTTTTCTTGTTGGTTTTCTTGGTTCCTTTTTTGTTTCATTCCCTCGGCTCCCCCGCCGCATTTCCGCGTAAAGAGCACTGGCGTCCGACATCCCTCGGGCCGGTCTTGTTGCATACCTGACGCGAGTCCTTTTTGGCATCCCTGGTTCATCGCATCGCATCGTTCATCGCATCTGTTTCCCGCTGTCACGCAGCATCCGCACTCCTCTCCAGTGGTGTTCCTCTCGTTCTTGCTCTGAGCCTCATTTTTGTCTCCCTCTTCGCATCAACCAACCGGGCCTCATTGGGGCCACTACTTCTGTTCTTCCGCTTTCCTGGTTCACGACCGTTGTGAAACATCAATTTTCCGGGGCGCCCCCCTTGTTTTACCCCTTCATTGTGGCATCACGTGGCTGAGCAGCACAGACCCGCACGCGCGCGAAACGACGTCATTGCCCCGTCTTTCTCAGCACCCAGCATCGACCATGTCGCGTCTGATCAGCAGCCAGAACCGCGCTGTCGCGCCTATGGGCGTGCCGCCCACGTCGTCCGATTTCAAGAGCCCCATCAAGCCGTATGACGACGGCTCGAACACCCACGCGACGGGTGACCACGAGAGCAAGCCGCTGAAGACCAAGATCAAGGAAAAGTTCGGCGCGGCCTCGCATGACAGCTCCCACGACCACGTGCATGCCGACGATACGACCACGCTGTACACGAACCAGCGTGACAGCATCCAGGCCCCCGGCTTCTACCAGGATGAGACCTCCCACGCCCGATCGGTCTCGCCGGGTCCCGAGGACGACCGTGATGGCCCCATCGTCAACACGAGCCAGGGCCTCGGTTCCCCCGTTCACTCAGGCCAGATGAGCCCCACGGCCATGGAGAGTGCGGCCGCTCGGGCCGCAGAGCAGTTCCGCACCGACGGCCTGGGTGCGGGCGTCCAGCACCCCTACGGCGGGATGAACGTGCCGCCCATGCCCGAGATGCCGACGGCCGACATCGGGAGGCCTTACCGCAACCGCACCGCCCGCCGTGCGCCCTCCACGGCGTCACACACGGCCGGCGATGACCGCGTGAACGCGTCGGCGTCAACGACCGCGCCTGCCGCTTCGCGTCCGCGTGCGTCGACGACCCAGACCCAGACCCAGGTCCAGGTCGAGCCGCAGACCCAGGCTCAGCCGCAAACCCAGGTCATGATGGCGTCGGCCACCTCGGGCCAGCTCGTCCCGCACGGCCAGGGCCGTCTGCAGCTGACGGCGCCGCCCGAAGACCCCATGCTGATTTTGCTGCACCGCACGGGCGGATGGAACCGATTCCTTTCCCAGTTCATTGCGCACCTCGAGTCGCTGGCGACTGCGGAGCGCGCGGCAGCGGAGGCGCACGACAGCCACTACGGGACCCTGATCGGACACGAAAAGAAGCAGCAGCGCCGCAGCCTGTTCGGCGGCCACGCGAGGCGCGCCAACACGGCGCCGTCGCGCTCGGCCCCCGTCACGTCGTACAACGCCGGCCCGACCCCGACGACGCCCACGATGGCCGCCATGACGTCGATGGCGATGGTGCCTGGCCAGCATCGCGCCAACAACGAAGAGCTTGCGTACCTGCCGGACAACCTGGCGTCCATGTCGCGTCTGATGGGCGAGTCGCACAAGCGCCATGTCGAGGTGCTCGAGTCGAGCCTGCTGCCGCGCCTCCGCCAGCTGGCGGCCGACATGAACCAGTGCCACTCCACGCTCAAGAAGGCGCGTCGCGACATGGCGAGCGCCCGCTCGGAGGAGCGCCATGCCTTCCAGGACGCCGTGGAAGCCTACCACGCGTCGCTGGCCGCCGCGCAACGCGGCCTGGGCCACTTTGTGCACGACCCCAGCCAGGGCTGTGACCCGTGGATGTACCGCCTGGCCGCCGACTCGGCCATGATGCGCATGCACAACCGCCACACGGTGCGTGAGGCCTGGTGCGAGTCGACCGTGGCGTCGTACCTGGCCTATGACCGTGACACCGTCGTGCGCACGGTGCGTGACTGCGTGGCGCAGTACCACCGCCTGATGACGCCGCCCACCCAGGGCGCCGATCTGTCGGTGAGCCAGGCGGTCGTGCGCGCACAGGCGCAGGGCGCCGAGGACTTCACGGCGGCCGATGACCGCGAGGCAGAGGCGCTGCGCGAGCGCATTGCGGCATGCCCGAAGGTGGCGGTGCCGCCGTCGACGTACCCGGAGCGCCGCAATCCGCTGGCGAACGCGGTCCACTGCGGCGTGCTCATGACGCAGGGCGGCCCCAAGGAGCAGTCGCCGTCGTCGAGCGCGGCCTCGCCGGGCGTGACGCAGCGCAAGAGCGGCAGCTTCTGGTCGCGCCTGATGCGCACGAACGGGCGCAGCGGCAAGCGCCGCAACAGCACGGGGGCGACCGGCGCCGAGACGCTTCTCAACGGTACGCACACGATCCACCGCGGGTGGACGCCGGTGTTCGCGGTCGTCAGCGCGGTGGGCTACCTGCACCTGTTCCCGGGCCACGCGATGCCGCCGGCGTGGACGTTCACCTCGACGCAGCTGCCGCTGCCGACGGCGAGCCCCGAGGACGCGGCGGCTCAGGGCCGCAGTGGCTCGATGACGGACGCGGTCCAGCCCATCTTTGGCCTGCGCCCGATGAACGGCAGCCTGCTGGCGCCGGACGGCACGGCGCGGATCCCGCCGACCGCCGAGGAGGTCGAGCACACGCGCGTGCTCCCCTTCTCGTCGCTCTACATCCCGCAGGGCATCCTGACGCCGGCGCCGACGGCGCACGCGTCGCCCCTGGGCCTGGGCTATGCGGCAGGCGGCGGCGTGGGCGGCAGCAGCCGCTGGTCGTCGGCCGAGTCCCGCGTGGGCGCGGACGACAGCGCAAGCATCCTGTCGTCGTCGGCGTACTCGTCGATGGGCGGCAGCGGCGGCGCGTACGCGTGGCACGAGTTCCACCTCGTGTTCCACCCGCCGTCGGTGCCGCCGACGACGGCAGCCTCGCGCCGTGACCGCCACAAGCAGCAGCAGCAGCAGCAGCAGGCGCAGACGTTCCGATTCCGCGTGCCGAGCGCCGACGCTCTCACGGAAGACGCCCAGGCCAATGCGGACGCGCTGTCGTGGCGCCACGTGCTTGGCGAGCGCGCGCTCGTGACCTACGAGGCCGTGCCCAAGTCGGGCCCGGGCGCCGCGGCCGGCAGCGGCACGTCCGGCGTGAACCAGTTCCTGTCGCTCGCGCCGGCGCCGCAGCCGGCCCGGTCGTCGACCGTGTCGGCCTCCGCCACGCCGGCGATGACCCGAGCCACGACGTCGGCCGCATCATCGGTCGCCGGCGACGACCACTACCACGACGTCGCCGAGAGCGACAGCGGCCATGGGGCTCAGCCCACACGGATTCACACCGGCCGCACGGAGGTCGTGACGACGCCGCCGCCGTTCGCGGAGGACGGCGGCGACAGCGGCGACGTCACGCGCCAGACGAGCCTCAACTCGAACCCGACGATCAACGCGATCCGCCAGTCGGGCGCGATCCGTGTCGTCGACGCCGACGGCCAGCTCCTCTCGGCCAAGACGACGCTCTCGGGCCGTCCCGACACGGGCGCCGACCGCGTCGTCGTCTAACCCGGCGCCAGCGCGTGGCTGAGCGACTGCGCCCCTTTTTTGTAGCCTCATTTTGCCATCATCGTCAACGGGTTGTGTTTGGTGCCGAAGCCGGCCGAATCGGATGGAAGAGGAGCGAAGCGCCGTTGGAAGCGAAGCGTGGCGCCACAGAACGCCGCGGCGCGTGGCGCAGGCGGCCCGGCCCTCGGCGTCCGGACCTGCGGCGGCCGGACCTGCGGCGGCCGGCCGCGGGGCCAAGGGTCCGGGGCGGAGGGGCCAAGGGGCCGAGACGACGGAAGCCTGGACGGCCGCGGAACCACGATCACCGACCCTTCACCCCCCCAATCGACGCTGCGGCCGGGTGATCCGCTGGTGGGGGTCGCTCGGGTTGGCTCGCCCGTCGCGTATCGCCAACGTATGCCGTCCGTATGCCGAGCGCGGTTGGCGGTGCTTCGGATCCTGGCACCCACGTTCATGAGCCCCGGCGGCAGAGGCGGCGGCAGGGCCGGGCACGTATGGTCTTGGGCGGGACCACGGTAGACGCGTCGTGCCAGGCTGCTTCCCCCGTGAGACGCGCAGGACGTCTCGGCTCCCCACCCTTGACCGCCTTCAGCCACGCTTTATCGAACGACTGACCCGACCCAGGACACACGCGCTCCGTGATTGATGCACGCCGCTGATCCCGAACCACCACTCGCGTTCCGAGATTGCCGCCGTGCTCGCTTCGTCTTGACGCCGCCGCCCTCGCTCCTTCCCCCCGCGCCGCGACTCCTTCCCCCCCACCACCATGGTCGTCAACGCCAACAACTGGCACTGGGTCGAAAAGAACTGCCTGCCGTGGGCGCAGGACTGGTTCAAGACCGAGCTGCCTAAGGCCGCGCAGCGCGTGACGCCCGAGCACACGGTCCGCCTCACGGAGATCACCCAAGTCACCGGCGACGTCGACCTCAACCAGCGCAAGGGCAAGGTCATCACCATCTACGATGTCGCCATCCACGCCACCTGGGAGGCCTTCGAGGCGTCGCAGGCCGATGTCGTTCTGAAGGGCACCCTCGCGCTGCCCGAGTTCATGCACGACACGGACCTCGATGCCCGCTCCTCGGACCTCGCGTGCGAGATCGCCACCACCACCACGCCCGACGCCATGAAGCCCGAGGTGGTCGCGCAGCTGCGCGACCTGGTGCGCACCCAGCTGCTCCCGGACATCAAGGCCCGTCTCGCCCAGTTCGGCCCGGCGCTGCTCCAGGCGCACGGCAAGGATATCCAGGTCGCCGTCGACGCCGCGCGCTCGGGCGGCACCGCGTCGAGCTACAAGCCGGCGCCCCCGGGCGGCAACGCCGCATCGAGCGCCGAGGCGGACGCGGCGGCCAAGGCGGCGGCGGCCACCGTGAAGGGCAGCGTGACGACGGTCACGCAGGACATCGAGTTCGTGTGCTCGGCGGACGATCTGTTCGCGGTGCTGACGGACCCGCAGCGCGCGCAGGGCTGGACGCGCGGGCAGGCGTCGCTCGGCACGCAGCCGGGCACGCCGCTGCGCCTGTTCGACGGGAACATCACGGGCACGGTCGTGTCGGCGCAGTCGCCGCAGCTCGGGAACGCGGCGCAGGCGAGCGGGACCGAGGCCTCGGCGGCGGAGGCCCACGCCCTCGCCTGGGACTTCCGTCTGTCGTCGTGGCCCGCGGCTCACGTCTCACGCGTGACGTTCGCGTTCTCGGAGGCCGGCAGCGGCCACGGCCAGCGCGGCACGCGGCTCCAGGTGACCCAGACCGGCGTGCCCGTCGGCGAGACCGAGACCGTCCGGCGCAACTGGGAGCAGTTCTTCTGGCGGCCCATCAAGACCATCTACGGCTTCGGTAGCGTCTTCTAAATGATCCTTTTAGTCCCCTTCAGTAACATGGAGACCATAGACGGAAAGAGCGAAAAGACAAACGAAGACGCGCGAAGAGCCGGCGACCATGACGAGGACGAGGACACTCATGAGGACGAGGACGCCATGCGGGCGGATGGGGAGAGGGATCTGTGGTCAGCTTGCTCAGTCAACCTGCCACTTGCCGATCTGCGCGAGGCCGGCGTGTTGGTGTGCAGAAGGGCCCCGCCCGCCCGCGCACCTCCCGACGCCCCGCGCCACGCGACGTGCGCGGATGGCGGTGACGGAGGCGAGTGTGTGGCGCACTCCTCCGGCGTCCAGGCCGAGCCCGTGCCCCCAAGCGCCCCCCAAGCGCCCAAAACACCGCTCGCACCCCCGATGGGCGTCGTGGCACGGCGGACTTGAAAATGCCGATGGATTCGCGTGAACGGAGGCCGGTGGACTCGCGGTGTCCTAACGCAGTCATGGCTCACGCGATGCCTCGCGGCACTGGCTGGCGGTGCAAGCGGTGATCCCGCGATACGTGGCGATGCTGGACGATGCGCCGTGAGCCGGGCCATTCGCTGTGCTGCCATCTCGTGCCTCTCGCCCAACGACTTCCCCAGTGACTCGCTCGCGTGCTGATTGTGGCCTCGGCAGCCAAAGGGTCTCGCCGGTGATTGCGCTGATCCAGGCCGCGCAGGAACGGGGGGTATGGACGGCGCGACACCGCCCCCGTGTCCCTCGGTGAACCCGGCAGCGACCTGCCCCCGCGGGGGGGTTCCCCTGCTGTACCGCGATCAGGGTCGCGTGACCGCGACTTCTCTCTCTGCCACGGAGGACGCTGCCGCTTCTCTCGATCGCGTCGGGCTCGGCATTGGCGCCGCCGTCCGCCGCTCGATCAACCGGATCCCGTGATGGCGCAGACGCTGTCGTCGCCGTGGATGGCGGCGCTATGCGCGTCGGAGTTAAAACGGGCGCAGACCCACGTGCGGCCCGATGCCGCGTTCCCGGACGCGCTCCTGCGCGCCGTTCAGCCCGAGCCGCGGCGGGCCCTCCCCGGCGTCCCGCCGCCGCCCTCGGTGGCCGCCTCCGCCGCGACCGTGCCGCCGGTGCCCTCCATCACCCAGGCGGCGCAGTTCGCCTCCTACAACAAGATCCGACGCGTGCAGGTCATCAGCGCCAAGCCGAACCCGCGCAAGCGCGGCTACCTCGAGCGCAACCAGCCGTACCTGCTGGCCACCTGCGACATCTCCGACAGCGCGGTCGTGGTCAAGGCCCATTTCTTTGAGGCGCCGCTCAAGGCCCGGAACAAGGCCAAGAAGAAAAAGAAGCGCCAGCAGGCGGCCGCGGCCGCGGCGGCCTCGGGCGCCGCACTCGCCGCGCCGGCTGGCGGTGTGGACGGCCCCTCGGCATCAGCAACAGCCGCGACGCTCGATGGTCTGAGCCATCATGACGACCCCGCCGACTGGGTCGGCCGCGTTCTGAGTCTGCAGCGCTACGAATGGTGCATCAAGGAAGACAAGAACGGGCGGTACTGGATGTCGATGAATGTGTATGCGTTTGACGTGCTGGCGCGCACCGCGGTGGTCGGCACGCCGACGCCCATCGCGCAACACGATGAGGCGCCGCACGCGGGGCTCGCGGCCCTCAAGGCCGCTTACACGGCCATGGTCGCGCGCCATCGGGCCGCCGCCCCCGAGGCCCTGGATCTGGTCTACCCGCCGGCCATGCACCCGGGCTGGGGCGCGTTCCCGACCAGCTTGCCGGACCGCGTGCTGGTGCTGCCCGACGCCCTGCGGACTCTTTTGGACACCTGGGAGAGCCCCGTGACGGATGCGCCGGATCCCGCGATGCTGGGCGCGCGACCTCCGATAGCGGACGGCGCCGACGATGCCGACGACGTTGGAGACGCGGACGACGCCAACAACGCCGTCGAAGCGGGTGAAGCAGATGCTATAGCTAAAGCGGATAAAGCCAGACCGACGTCGAAGGCCGCTGGCGGCGATGAGGCGGGCCGTGGCGACGTAGGGATCCCTCCCGAAGCTGGGGCCCATACCGACGAGCCCGATCAGGCGCTTCCCGCTGCAGCGGCGGCTGTGTTCCCGACGACGACCGGTCCACCCCACGGCGATGTCATCACGGTCGGTCACGCGACGGCCACGGTGGCCGGCGCTCCAGGCGAAAGACGGCTGCAGGAGACGGCCGACGCGCCGCCCCTTCGTGCACAAGAAGAGATGCAGCCGCCATCTCAGACGCCTTCGACGCTGCCCTCGTCCGTGAAACGCGGCCTCGAAGCCCTTCCGTCAGCTCCGGCCTCTTCGGCGCCCTGTGAAGAAGGTCTGCTCCTTGCTGACCCCGATTCTGGTTCTGGTTCTGGTTCTGCTGCCGCTTCCGAGGCTGAGGCCGAGGCCGGTCCCGTAGCCGATCCCGAGGCCGAGGCCGGATCTGAGGCCGAGCCTGACGTCGTGCACGTGGCCGATCCCTCGACTGAGCATGTGGCTGACCACGTGATGGACGATGCGGCAGCCCATGCGGATGCCGCCCCGGCGATTCTTGCTGAAGCGACGACAGCCGATATGGCAATGGCATCGGAAGACGAGACGGCTCGTGAGTCTCCCGAGGCCCCCAGTTCCGAGGCTGAGAGGGCTGACGCCGAACTCGAGGCGGAAACACAAGCGGAAGCCGAGCCTCAACCCCTCGCACGACTACAACCGGAATCGGAACAGGAGCCTGAGCTAGAACCCGCAGTCGACGCCATGGCGAATGCCGGACGGCTCCGGATACTGCTGCGCGTTTTACCTGGCGGCACGCCGCGGACGCAGCTGCCGCGCGTTCCGATCGAGGCGCCCGCCGCGGCAACGGCCGAGGAAGTCACTCCTTCGTCGGATGTGGATGAGACGCTTGCGTTTGCGCCGTCGCCGCCTGGAGGCGACTCCGATTCGCCAATGGCGGACGCAACCGCGCCGTTGCCCTCGCCGCCGCCGCAGGGCGACGCCGCGACCGCGGCCGCGGCCGCGCCCACGGCCCTGGCGCCCGCTTTGTCTAGGACGGCCCCTCTCGCCGGTCGCAAGGGCCTCGCCGAAGCGATGCTGCCTGACCTGCCGCTCACGCACCGGCTGACCCATTCGTCGGACGCGGTTCGGAGCGACCCACCGACGCGCGATGGGGTCGCGGCCAGCGATGTGTCGCGGCTGACGTGGAACCCCGCGGTGTCGAGCGCCGCGCCGGAGTCGGCTGAGACGGTCGCCAGCCGCGTGGCGCCTCTTTCGGAACAGATGCCCACGTCGTCATCGGCCGCGTCAGCCGCGATGGCCTCGACGAGTGCTGACGGTACCGACGGTGCGATGGTGGCCGAGCCGCCACTGATGGTGACGGAGGCTGCGTCCGCCGCTGATGCCGGAGATAACGACGATGACAACGACGATCGGGGTTCTAATGATGCGGAGCGCGGATCCCCGATCAATGCAACGCTTCCCGAGGCCGATTATATCGGAGCAATGCCTCCTGCCGCCGATGCGATGACGCTCTCGCCCGACTTGTTCCAGGTCGCCTCGCCGTCGCCGTCGCCGTCTCCGTCGTCGTTGCCGTCGTCACTGCTGCCGCGCGCGCTGCCGCCCGCGGCCTCGCAGGAGCTCGTGCTGGACACAGAGTTGCCGGATGCCGCATCGGACAGCGAGCCGGAGCACGAGCTTGAGACTGATCCAGTGTCGGGTCATGCGACACCACATGTCAATGACGATGGTGTTGCATCCGCCGCAGACTCATCAGCAGCGGAAGCGTCCGTGGCCGACGTGCCAGCGGATGCGTCCGGCGATGATGCCGACATGGCCGACATGGCCGAGATGACCGAGTTGACCGAGAGAGCTGACATGGCACCACCACCGCGTGACCCAGTCTCGCCGCCGCCCGAGTCCGCCTGGTCTACCGTTCTGCCGCCCTCCTTGTCGCCGGCGCGCTCGCCGTCGACGCCGGTCGTCGACACCACGTTCCATGCCGATGCGACGACGATCGCCATCGATACCGCAGCGCTGGAGACGGGGGATGATACCGCACCGATCGAGCCACGTCGCCATGTGGTCTTCCGCTACGCGGTGTCGGACTCCTCCGCCGACCGTGACGGCAACGGGACGCCGTCTCCCGCGATTCGCACGCATCGCCATCATGACGGTGCGCCCGCGCGAGCATCCCGACCTGAGTCAGCGTCCGACGCTGAGTCAGCGTCCCGCTCAGATTCGGCATCGGACTCCGAAGAAGAGTCGGGCTCTGAAGAAGAGTCAGATTCTGATAAAGGATCGGAGTCGGAATCGGAGTCGGAATCGAAATCGGAAGAAGGTGAAGAAGAAGCAGCAGCGGCGGCGGCCGACGAGCTCTCCGCGGAGGCAGAAGACCCGTCGATGCGTGACTCTGCGTCGGACCGCGATGAGCCATTTGACGCGACCCCCTCCCAAGTACCGAGCGATCGCACCAGCAGCGGCCCGGCGACGGCGGAGCCGCTGGGCCAGGCACCGCATATGACGCAGCATGCGACGCGCACGACCGCGGCTTTGGCCATGTCGAGTCTCAAGCTCCTGGAGCAAGGCATGGCCATGCTCGAAGGCGACGACCCGGCTGCTCCGCCGACCCCGGACATATCGACACCCCTGACGCCGACCCCGGTCACTCAAGCAGAATCACCCACAGAGACGCCGACAGAAATGTCTGCAGAGTCGCCAGCCGATCTGGATTCAATGAGCACCATGCTGGCTCAGACGACGTCGATCGATGAGGCGCCCGCGTCGCCGTCCTCCTCGTCGATCGCTTCATCATCCTCATCATCGCCATCAACGTCGTCATCGTCGTCACCGCCACCGTCTTCATCGCTCATGACATCGGCCGCATCTCCGTCTTCCGAAGCTTCCACGACCGTACCCTCATCATCCCCATCACCCCCAGCGTCGCAATCACCATGTCATGCAGTCACCTCGCCCTCGCCAGCGCCTGTAGCGCCCACAGCGTTACCGGCATTCCCCGCGCCGCGGGCTCCGCTGTCGTCGGGCTCGCTGGCCCTGCCGTCGACCGCCGACACGCTCCCGCCGCTCTCGCAATATGTGGCGCTGGAGCTCGCGGCCAATGACGACGAAGATGGCGGCGCCGATGCGAATGCTGCTAGTGATGGTAATGCCGATGCAGATGCGACAGTGGATGCAGATGATTATACCGTCGATGATGCTGAAGCTGATGCGGATGCTGAAGCTGATGGTGATGCCGCAGTGGATGACCCTGCTAACGACGTCTCTCTCCCTGACGTGGTCGTCAATATGGATACTGACAAGGATATCGTCCGCGCCACGCCCGTTCAGACGGGTCCTGCCTTCAGCGCCACCGCAGTTAGCGACAGCGCCGTCAGCGCTTCCGCGGTCACCGGCACCGCCGACACCGTGGCGACTGCAGCCACTGCAGTCGACGAGTTTGCCGAATCAACCGATCACACGGACGCCGAAGGGCCGCTCTCGGCGAACGAAAGGGGCATGAACTGGGACACCGACAATGATGCGGACGACGAGAGTATCGACGACACTTACGCGCGCCAATCCACGGTCCTCACGGCGGCTCCGGCGCCACTGGCAGCCGCATCATCGACGCTACGTGACGCGCGCACCGCGCATGCGGCCCGACCCCTAGCGTTCGTCGTAGCCACGTCGTCGGCTTCATCGGCGTCCGATTCGGACTTTGCGTCCGATCATCGGCGCGCCGCGTCCGCGCGCGCAACGCCCGCCACGGCGGCTCGGCGCCCCCCACTAGCCGCCATCCGCGAATCGCTGCCGAGCGCGGAGATGGCGACCGATCCGCGTTTGAGCGTAGCTTCTCTCGCACCTGCCGCCTCTCTCGCGCCATCACGCTGTGTCGAGGCAAACGTGGACGATGGCGATGCAAATACCGCTACCGACGTCAACATCATGGACGTGACAACTGCAACCGCCGCAACCCCGCACGCCGCGGGAATGATCGACACGACCGCTGCCGCGGAAACTCCGTTGGCGGCCAATGCGAACCCGGCGGCGTTGCCGCTCTTCCTGACCGCGGCGCACGCCGAAGCCGCGCTCACCGAAGCGGCCTCCGTGCCACTGCCCGCATTCCTCGTGGACTGGCATCAGTCCCGCGCCCGTGCGATCGAGCTTGTCCTTGGCTCAGCCACGCCGTCGCCGCCGCCGCCGCCGACGGCGGCGGCCATAGAGCGAGGGGCCTCGGAGCGGCCCGCGCTCTCCCATCCTTACGCAACGCCGCAGGCGGATCATGATCACGCTACGCCGAGGGGTATCCCCGACGCCTTGCTCGAGGTCGAGGCGTCTGCGGCGGACACTTTGACTCATCCCGACACGCCGCCTCGCGCTTCCGCGGTCGTTGGCCACGCCGCGGCGGCGCCCGATGCGGCCCATGCGCCGATGGGCCACACCGGCGCCGTGGGGGATGAAATCATGATTCTGGATACGGAGGATGAGATGGAAGCCGCGGCTGCGTCCCTTGCCGACTCACCCGTCCGTGAAAACGCGACGACCACCATTGACCAGCCTGCTGAGACCGACAGCGATGCTCATGACATCGCTGATGCCCATACGGACTCTGATGCCCATACGGGCCCTGATGCTCGTGCCCTTGCCGATGCTAATCCTGGTTCGGATGCCGAGACTCACCCCATGGCCAGTGCTACCGCTAGCCCCGCCGCCAGTGCCATCGCTCGTTCCGTGGCCCCCGCTTGGACCGATGCGCTGAGCGAGAGCGACATCGCCACAGACGGTGATGTGGACTCTGAAGCCGAGTTCACCCAGGCGCTGGGCTTGACGCCTTCCTCTCCCCCGGTGGTGATGGCGACCATGTCCTCGGCACCGCATGAGCCCGTTACAGCGCCCGAAGCCCACCTCGAGACGGCATCCACGGCGTTCGAGACCTATGTGAGAGTGGGCCCACACGATCAAGACCATTCGGCTCTTTCTGCTACTTCTCCTGCAGCCGTTACCTCTATTTCTGCTTCTGCTGGCGATTCGCTTGATCCTGCTTCGCATCATGCTGATACCCTTGATCGCGCTTTGCTTGGACCTGCTGCGCTTGATGCTGGTCGCGCTCTTTCTCATCCGGCGGAGACAGAATCCGATCTCATCTTCCTGGCCGAGACCGACGATCTCCCTTTGTCCCCGATCGATGCTGCTGCCGCCGCCTTTTCGACCAATGCTGATCACGATGACGCCGCATGGACCGTCTACCGTTTCGACGCGCCGCCTTATACCAGCACCTGTCCTGACCACCACGACGAGGACGAGCCGTCCAGCTCGCCGCGATGGGAGACTCAGCGACCCACCACCACCACCGCAGCGTCAACGACGCTGGTTGTGGCCGATCACCATGACGGCACTCTCATGGACCATCCAGTGGGTGCCGATATGGACGGCGCCGTCCCCAGCACGGATGACCGGCCTCCGCTGCCGCCCGGTACCGATGATCTGATTGGCAACCACTCGACCCATGTCCGCGGCGTGTCCGATGGAGACGACGACGGCGAGCCGCCCATGATGCTGCCGACATGGAGTCCGCGCTCGCGCCATGGCGCTGTGTCCGTCACGACGGCGTCCGAGACGCACTCGGACACGCTCCCGCCGGCGGATCCGACATCAGACGCGGATAGCGAGGCGGACTCCGAGGTCGCGATCCATCCGCAGCTCATGGATGCCATGCGCCAGCATGGCGCGGCCAGCGAGGATACTTATGTCGTTTTCCCACCGTCTGGCCCCTGGTCGGACCCCTTGTCTAGCCACGTGCCTGACCACGGGCCTGGGCGTGGTCATGAAGACGACGTGCTGCCATCACCGGCACCAGCGGATCATGCCACACGGGCAGAGACTGACGCCGAGACCGAGCAGGCGACGTCTGAAACCGACGAGCTGACGGACGATGGCCCGGATCGCGTCGCAGCGTTTCCGCGCGCAGCACCGGTGTCGCACGCGGCGGCGGCCACGACCGACGTCCCGGCGGGTGATGCGGACGCCGACCACGACGAAGCAACGCGCCCCTTCCTGACCCCGCCGTCAACCACTGAGCGTGAGCGGGACCTGGATGTGGATCGCCCGCGGCCTTTACACCGCGATACACACTCTCCGTTCGATGCTGATGCAGTTTCCAATGCGGAGACGGGTTCGGATGCGTGTGCGACGATCGCGACCACGACGACCGATGGGATGCGCGACACGCCGGACCCGCATCGTCCTCTCCCGATCAGCGGCCACGCCGCGGTCACGCTGATGTCCCCTTCCGTGTCCATGGCTACGGCCAAGACGGGATTCATACTGATCGCGGCACCGAGCACGGTGCCGCCGAGGGACGCACAAGGCCAAAGCGGGACGAGGCGTTCGTATCCTTCTGAGCCTCATGACCACGACCCTATTTCGCCAGGTCAAGGCCGAAGCCAAAGCCAGAGCCAGAGCCAAAAGAAAAGCCAAGGCCAGAGCCAGAGCCTAGGCCAACGCCTGAAGTCCAGTCCTGCTTTCGGTTCAACTCGGAGCAAGCATCCAGCTACCGCCCCCCACGCTTCAGGCAAGGATAAGGGCCCCAGGAAGGGCTTTGCGTCCACCGTGATGCCGGACCTCTTCCAGCGCTGGCCCGGTCTGCCGATCCAGCCCCTGACGGCCAAACCTAAGAAATCCAGGTCCAAGTCCGGTAAATCCAAAACGGGATCCTCGCCCGCGCTCGGCATGTCCGCGTCGAGCTCGGACCCGTCCGTCGCGCAGCCATCCCCACGAGCCGCGGAGCGCGCCCGCGCGGCCCATCTGGCGGGGGCCCCCAAGCGGTCGGCATCGGGCTCTCTAGCCGCGGCGACCCCGAACGCCGTCGCCACGACGTCGTCCCAATCGATGTCGCGCTTGTCGTTCTTGCCCACGACGGCGACGATGACGCCGTCGCCATCCACCTCGCATCGCGAGCGTGATGGGGATCCTGCAAAGCGCGAGGCCAAGCGACGCAAGCGGCAACATACGCTGAGCACCGAGTCGCGGCTCACGAACAGCGCTTCCATGTCTTTCCTGGACCTTTGATCGGCCGTCGATGCAGGCGGTGGGTGGTGTGCACAGCGATGGCCTCCCTCTGAGCCATCGAGCCCTCGACGATACTCTCGTCGACATATTTTTTTTTTTTTTTTTGTTTGTAGAGAACCTCTTTTTCCTTGCTGATATCATGTGAATCGAGTACGGCGATACGTGGGGGCTACGGACCATGAATGTGCGATATGCAGCACCGTCGATGCCTTCCATCAAACCGAACGCGAAATTTCGACATTCAAGCATACACGAACAACGAAGAGGAAAATTACAGGAATACACAATAAAGAAAACACACCGCTCTCGTCGCAGAGGAGCCAATCCGTGGGATCCGCCATTCAACGTGGACTCTAGGAGTCGCTCGTCTGGTAGCCTGATTTGCGGATCGAGGCGAGCTTATACCGCGCGTTGGTGAGGGATTTCTCGAGCTCAAGGATCTGGACCTGCTGCTCCATCTCCTTGACTTTGTACTCGTGGCGGCCCATGTGCGAGATCTCCTGGTCAGCGGCGAGCTGGGCGTGGCGTTGGCTCGCGGCGCGCGCAGCCTTGACCAGCAGCTTCGTCGCTTCGCGGACCCGGGTCGCCGCGTCCTCGAGCTTGTCCTGGGTCTTGCTGAAAGGCACCGTCTTGACGCGCGACGCGGCCACCAGCTGTGTCGTCGCGACGCCGACTTCTTGCGCAGCCACCATGAGCTGCTCATACGTGTGCGAGCCCGTCACGAGCCCGTCCGCGCTCTCGACGAGGTACGTCGTCGCGACGGCGACGGCTTTCGCGGCCGAGATGAGACCCTCGGTCCACTTGTTGTTCTTTTTGTAGAACGTGGCGACATTCGAGCTGCCGCGGCCGTGGGCCACGATCTCCTGCTGGGTGGCGGTGGCGCAGCGGATGAGGTTCGAGATGGCGGTCGTGAGCGCGATCGCAGCCTGCAAGATCGCTCCGTGCACGTTCAGCTCGCGCGGTTGCGCCATCAGCTCCTGCAAGCGGCGCGCGGCATCCTCGATCGCCTGCGCCGCCGCGTGCATCTCGCGGTCGACCGCGTCACCGAGATCGCCCGTCATGGCCTGCCGCACCTCGTCCGCAATCAGCTTGTCCACCAGCAGCAGCGTCTCGGCCATGCGCGTCTGCGCCTGCTCGGTTAAGTCTGCGATGTGGCCGATGCGCTGGCTGCCCGGGATGGCACCTAGCGCCGCGCTCTTCATGGCTTCAAAGAAGTGGCGCCCGCCGAGCACGACGGCATCCTTCGCAGCCCGCAGAAGCTCGTCGGCCTGGCCGTCCTCCTCGCTGGCGAGGCGCGCGACGCCCTTGACGTTGTGCAAGAACTGCACCATCGCGTTCGCAAACGTGTGGCTCTGCGTGATGGCGCCGATCTGGTCGCCACTCTGCACGAGGCGCACAAAGGCGTCGCCGAATTCGCCCGTCGTCACAACCAACTTCTCGACAAGCGAGCTCACATACTCGGGCGAGGCGGTCTGGTTGCCGAGGTCCGTCGGGCTCTCGAGCGTGTACACCGCCTGGTCGACCATCTCGATACAGGACTGCAGCACGTTGTCCATCATCTTGTTGAGCTGCGACGCGTGGTCGCCGCGCAGCCGTTTCATGGCCACCTCGTGCTGCTGCACGGTCTGCTGGAGGCCCGACAGCGCGAGCAGCGTCTCGTCGAGGCCCGTCTTGAGCACCTCCGTGTCGTCGTTCTTGGCCCGGCTCGCCTGCTCGAGGGCCTCGCGCTCCGCGGCGCTTTTGGCCAGCAGGCGGTCGACCTCGCGGCGGCTCTCGAGCTGCGCCTGGTCCAGGTCGCGCTGCACGCTCGCGAGCTGGTCGCGCAGGCGCCGGATCTCGCCGTCGCCCTCAAGCCGCGCCCGGTCGATGTCGGCGCGCAGACGGTCGCGTTCGAGCATGATTTCAGTCATTTCCTTGGCCTTCGACCGCAGCTCCTCGTTCAGCCGCGCGACCTCAGCGCGCACGCCGTCCGTCTGGCGCGCGCCCGCATCCTTGAGAACCTTGAACTTGCCGAGCAGGTCCAAATGTTCTTTCCGCAGCTGCGTATAGAGCTTCGCGAGGGCCTCATACTTGGTCTTCCACTGTTGCACCTCGTCCTGCAGCTTGCGGATCATGTCTTCCTTGATGTCGTCGCGGGACTTGTTGGCGCTCGCAAATGTCTCCAGCTCCTGCTCCAGGGCGCGGATCCGGCCCTCGTAGGCCTGAATCGTCGCCGCGTCGCGGCCTGTCTGGTTGCGGTAGTTGTCCAGCTGGTTCTGGATGTTCGCCAGCCGCTGCTGCAAGAGCTGCTTCTCGGCGGCGGCGTTCGCGTACTGTTGCTGCTGCGCAAGCATGCGCTGCTGCTCTTCAAGCAAACTCTGTTGCTCCGCCTGGCGCTGCATCTCCATGCGCCGCTGCATCTCGAGCTGGTTCTGGTGCTCGCGCTCCAGCGCGAGTTGCTGCTGCCGCTGCCGCTCCATTTCCGCCTGCTGCTGCCGCTGGCGAGCCAGCTCCTCGTCCTGCAGGCGGCGCCGCTCCTCGGCCTCGCGCTCATACCGCTCGAACTCGCGCTGCTGGGCCTCCAGATCGATGTCGGGCTCCTTGGGCTGCGCGCTCACGGGCGGCGCCGTCTTGCGCGGCGGCACGGTCGGCGGGCCCTGGGCCAGGAAATCGGGTGGGTCCTGGCTGAGCCGGGGCACCGTGATGAGCGACGTGAGGAAGCGGAGATTGCTGCAGGCGTGATAGAAGTTGAACATGGCGTAGTGGCCTGCGCGAAACTTGTCGCGCAGCGGCCCGAGGACTTCGACGGAGCCGATGATCTGGTGCATAGCCATCAGCATCGAGACGAGGAACTGGTAGATGCCATACGACTCCTCGACCAGCGGGACCAGCGCGGCAATGCGGCACTCGTTGGTGGAGGTGTTGCGGAAGCTGTCAAAGATCATCTTCTGCAGCGAATCCAGCTTGTCCAGCAGGCCGAGCAGGTCATTGATGGTTTCGAATCCTTCGTTCGGGTCTTCGACGCCCTTCAGGCTCACGTACTCCTGGTAGTCGAAGGTGCCGCTGAACTCAGGGTGGTAGCTGTGGTACTGCAGCTTGGCGTGCAAGAACTGCACATAGGCGCGAATAAGAATGCCGTACCCGCCGTGGCCGTACTGATTCGTATGGCGGACTAGGTTGTCCAGCCAGGACGCTTCGCTGATCGCATCCTTGAGAACCTGTTTTTTTTGTAGAGTTTTGTGAACCAAGTCGATCCGGGAGACCCATGAAGATACGTTCATCGACCAAATCAATCATCAGATCCATAGTTGCCATTGGTGAGCTTTCGCCATCACACGGGTGCTCTTCGGTGGAGGGTGATCGTTGATGGCGATCATCGCACATGCGGGAAGGCCAGCATGTCGGCCACTTACCAAGGGATGGCCCTGACGAATCACTTTGTGAAAGACAATAAGGGCCTTGAAGGTCACAATCTCATCGCTGAGCAGCGGAAACGTCTTGAGAACGTGCCAGAAGGAGCCGCTGCCCTTGACATCGCAGGTATAGATGATGCAGGCGCGCACGTGCTTCTGCTTGGGCGCCGTCTCGTCGGGCGTCAGCGCTTTCTTGACATGCTGGCTCAGCTCATCCTCAAGCTTCTCGGTGGCGACCGGCCGACTCGTCACAATCGGCCGGTTCGCGTGGTAGTAGTCCTGGCTGCCGGGATAGTACGACATGGTGGCGAAGGGCCAGCAGTGCGGGTGGGGAGGTCGCGCCGACCACGTGGGCACCGCGAGATGGGGGGGAGAGAGTCCGTCCGCACGCCAGCGGTGAACGGAGCGTGGCGAAGGCCGTGCGTTCGAGAGCGCGAGCGTGGCGCGGTCCAGATGGAATCATCGCATTGAAGAACCTCCATCGCGATCTTTGTGCTCCTCTGCAGCAGCGCGATCGCTCGTGCCCGGTTTCCTGTCGACGCGAGTGACATTCGGTACCGTCGGCACCCTGGCATCCCATACCATGCGATATGATGCGATGCCGGACCATGCTATGCCATGCGCTGCGATGCGATGCGATGCGATGCCCTGCGATGCGATGCGATGCCTTGTGATGCCACGTCGATGCGATACGCGCCGTAGTGATCGCCCTTGCCATCGGCATGGGTCCCCGTGGGCCTCGTGCCGGACCCAGTGAGTGGGCCTACGCGGCAACGCGACGTCCTTTCCCTCGGGCCAAAAAGAATGGGTCGAGGAGCCGCGCGCGACTCAGCCCGACGCGCGGGGCCTCATGAAACCAAACGAAACCACGGCCGACCTGCCGTCCCACGTGCGCTGACGCGGGCACCCGCTCAGGCTAGCCAGCGTAAACCGGCTGATGGCCATGAACTGGATCAGCATCAGCATCAACGTCACGTGCAGCTGATGCATCGCCTGCCCCTGGCGCATCCTCAACGCCAATCAATGTCAATCGCGAGCCGAGAAGCATCGAGAAGGCGTTCATGGGTGGCATGCGAGCCTGCGAGAGTCGTCCGCATCGCGGGGATCCACCGATGGCCCTGCGCGTCGCTCTTTCGAAGCGATCTCCCAGCGTTGGAGACGTGCTCCTGGTCACCGATGTGCGAGGAGGGTTGTGATGTGGTCGGCACCCCACTCGCGTGAGACGGGTCGGTGATGAGCCGGGGTCGGAGCTCGAGCGGCAGAGTGGCTTTGTCTTTTTTCGCCGGGGTGGTTGGGCCCGTGCATGAGCCAGACTCCGCGCACCCGGGCCGCGCAGGCCGCGACCGCCAGCGATACGGGCAGACGCAGGCTGGCTGGCACATCGCCGTGTCGCCGAGACCGCAGCGCTTCGCCACGTGCGCGGCACTCACGCATCGCAGGACCAGCACGACCTACCGAGCGCATACTTGGCGACTGGCCGCATCCACGACGGACTCGCCAGGCAGCGCTACATCCAAGCTCAAAAAGTCCGACACGGCGAACCGCTGTCTCAGGTTGCGCTGTCCACCACCTCCGGTCGCCAGCCTCCGTCGTCGGTCCTGCCTGCCGCGCCGTCCTCGCCTCCCCGACCGCCAACGCCGACGCCGACGCCGACGCCGACGCCGACGCCGACTCGACCCTAGCACGATGCCGTCGCCAGCACCCGCTCTCGTTTGGCGGCAGGCCGCCCGCTCGGCGCTGGGCCTTGCCCGTTCCGTGTCCATGTCCGCGGCTGCGGCGCCGTCGCCGTCCGCATCATGGCGCGCCTTCCACGCAGGCGCTGCCGCGTCCGCTGCCGCGGCCGGCTCAAGCCGCGCGACGCGCGATCCTCTGCTGGACGCGTATAAAGTGGCCACGGCGACACGTGGCGTCGCGGTCCCGCGTGGTCCTGTCCGCCCACCGGTCGCCATTGACGCGGCCGCGGCGCCCGTGCTCGATGCGTTCCTTCCGCTCGCGGTGCAGGGCGAGCTCGCCGGCATGCAGCGGCCCGCCGGGTCGGTGTTCGCGCTCGACCCGTCGTTCGTGGCGCGCATGCCCTCCACGACCTACCCGACGCGCGTCGCGAAGGCCTGCCAGGTGACGCCGCACCCGGCGTTTGTGCTGCAGCCGCAGACCGCGGCACTCATGGCCGCCCTGACCGCCGCCGAGAACGCCGCCGCCGCCGCGAAGGGCGCGCGCTATGTGCTGACGGGCCGCGCCGGCTCCGGCAAGTCGACGGCGCTGCTCCAGCTGGCCGAGTATCTGCACCGCCGCGACTGGCTCGTGCTGTATGTCCCGCGGCCCGCGCACTGGGTCGGCGGCTTCGACGCCTTCGAGCCAGAGACCGACCCGGCCCGCCCGGACGCGCCGCCCCGCCGCTTCCTCCAGCCGGACCTCGCCGTGCGCATGCTCGCCCAGCAGCTCGCCCTGAACGGCGCGGCCCTCGCCGATCTCCGCGTCCCCGGCCATGCGTCCACGACGTTCGGCCAGGAGATCCAGCGCATGGTCGCGGCGCTGTCGTCGTCGGCCAACAAGAATGCGGCCGCCGCCGTCGCCGGCCCCTCGAAGGCCGCCGCCGCCGCGACGGCCGCCGCCGGCGCCGGCGCCGCCGCCATCACGCCGAACCAGCTGTGGAAGGCGCTGCTCGACCACGTCGCGGGCGGCCACGCCGCCCAGCCGGCCGCGCTCCTCGTCGACAGCGTCAACGCGCTGTTCCCCCTCTCGGAGTACAAGGATGCCACGGGCCGCCGTCTCCTCGGCACGGAGCTCGCGCTCGTGGACGACCTCGTGAACGCGCTGGTGCCCGACAAGGCGGCGGCGGCGACGTCGCGCACTGTGCGCGGCGCGGGCGTGGTGCACCGCGTGGTCGCCGTCGACGCGAGCGAGGCAACGCGTGCGGTCGTGGGCATGGACGCCGTGTGGCGCGCGCTGCCCGCGGCGCCGCTCGATGTGGCCGCGGTCGTGGCGCCGGAGGCGACCCCGTCGTGGACGCCACCGGCGAGCGCTGCGGCACCGCCCTTCGTGCTGCCCGAGGGCGTGGCCCCCGAGGACCTCCAGCCGGGCCGCGTCGACTTGCCGGTCGCGCTGCAGAACCAGCTCCCGCAGTTCGCTGCGCACCCGGCGCTGGCGCGCTTCTGGAACGCTGACGCCGCCGCCGCTGCGGACGCGACCTACTCTCAGATCGAGATGCAGGGCTACTCGCGGCCGGAGCTCGCGGCCGTCATGAACTACTACACCCAGGCCAAGCTCTACTGGCCGCCGACTGACCTCCACCACAACCCCGAGAAGAGCCTAGACCGTCGGTACTTCGTGACGGGCGGTAACCCGGCGGATGTGCTGGCCTCCTGCTTGTAGAAAGATATCATAAAAAGAAACACTGATTTGGCATTTCCGACGCGCAGTGTAGGAATAGAAAGTCGCTGCCCATCTACCCACCATTGATGGATCGCCTCCGACAGCCAGAGGTCCATCATCACGCTCGCCCTCCCACGCAGCGACGGCGTAGGTACCAAGAGGCGGTACACGGCAGCGCTCGTAGACAAAAAAAAAAGCTGACGAGAAACAAGATATGGACACGGACAAAAGAAGGCGATTCGAGCGCCATTTAATCAACACAGTTGAACCACATCGAGCGATACAGAGAACAGCAAGCATCAGGGACCGTTGACGCAAGTTATCATATCCTCTGGCGGGAAATATCGATCCATCGCCGACACGTGCGCACCCCCCCATCGCTACGTTATCTAGTTCTAGCGGTAACGCCGCGCGCCTTGCGGGGACGGCGTTCCGCCGCTCTGCTGCAGGACCATCTCATTGATGAGCTGATCCTCCTGCTCGACGGCACGGCGCAGGCGCTCCAGCTCGTCCATCATGGCCTGGCGCTTCGCGTTGAGCGCCTCCTCGCGCTCCCGCAGACTCGACTCCTTCTCGCGGACGCGCGCCACAAACATCTGTCGCATCTCATCTTCCTTGCGCGCCATCTCGTCCGCCAGCAGCCGCTTCGCGTTGTCGACACGCGTCTCGTAGGCCTCGTCGCAGGCAAGGAACGACTCGGGCCGCCCGACCGAGCGGATCGCCTGTGCGCGGTAGGCCGCATAGTGCACCGCCGAGGTCACCTCGATGAGGTCCTGGCAGTGCGTGCCGACCAGCAGACTCCGCAGATGGATGAAGTCGGAGCACGCGGGATCGGCGATGTCGATCTCGCCCCAGCGGTAGCGGCGGCCGCGCACGGCTTTGCCCTTGACCTGGATCATCTCGTTGGAGCCGATGACCGCGAACGGCATGTATCGCTCGAACTCCTGCATGAGCTCGCGGTCGTCGGTATGGTGCGCCGGGTAGACGCGGATGTCGTGGGCCTCGAACTCGCGCAGAATCTGCTTCTTGAACGCGCTTTTTTCCTCGACCGTCAGCGCGTCCGCGCGCGCGATCACGGGAATGATGTTGACGCGCAGGCACAGCCGCTGCAAGAAGTCCACGTCCAGCTCCTTGAGCCCCTTCGTGCCGGAGGGCGCGATGAAGTACAGCAGCGCGTGAACCCGCGTATCCGGGATGTTGCGCCGGAGCGCATTGCCGCGCTCCGCCTGGAAGTAGCGGTCATACTGCTGCTCGATGTACTGCAGGATGGGCTCGTGGTTGTCCTTGCGGTCGAGCTGGTCGCCGAACCCGGGCGTGTCGATCACCGTCAGATGAAGGGTGACCCCTTTCTCCTCGACCTCGAACGTCTGCGGCCGGACCGTGACGCCCTTGGATGACGCGAGGTGGCGCGTGACGCCGGGCTGGATCAGATCCGTGTCGAAGAGGCTGTTGAGAAATGTCGATTTGCCGAGACCGCTTTCGCCGACGACCATGATGTTGAAGACATAGGGCTGGCGCTTGGAGCGGCGGACGCGCTGCGTGGGCAAGTCAGCGATGCCCAGGGGCTCGCGCAGGCGGGCGGGGAAGGACCGCGGCAGCTTCCAAGGACCCGGGTCCGGGTTGCGGCCTCGGAATTGGAGGGCGTATTCCTAAAGCGGGAAAGAAGCCATGGCCCAAATAGAAAAGCACCACCATGCCAACCATGAAAAGGTCACGCGCAGGAGTCAGTCAAGGCATAGAAAATCGCCCAGAGGCCGATGATGAGTGATCAGGTTCTCGTGTTGAATGGCCTAGCCTGAGATGGGTTTTCAGCAGCAGCAGCAGCAGCAGCAGCATGTTTGCTGGCGAGATCTTACCAAAGGCATGGCGGTAGCAGACGAGGTCAGTGGATAAACCAACACCAGAGGAGAGGTGACGAGGCCAGGCGCACCGGCTCAATCACACACAGCGTTCCGCAACACGTTTCGGTTCGGCAGGAGAGCAGAGGGGCTCGGATGCGACGGTCAGAAAGGGGCAATCGGGGATGGCGTCGACAAGGATAGAGCGTCAGATCGGCGGACCAGCCGTCGTCAATCACGCTCGCGCCGTTAAACCGGGTCGTGCGATGTCGCAGCGACATCAAGGAGATGGCGGTATCACACTCCGCGAATCATGCAGGCGCGGCAACTCGAGTCGAGGGTGGGGTCGACCTGCGAGCGGCATGAATCACGGCCGCGGGGACCGTGGGGAGGGAAGCGGTTGAGTGCCAGGCGCCGCGCTGCGGGAGCACCAGCCGTCGGCGTTGCCGGTGGGCTCGTTGCGTACGATGCCAACGACGCCAACGATGCCAACGACGCCAGCGACGCCCACAGGAAGCGCCACAAGCGAGGCGTGCCGCGGCGCGTGCTGAGATCGGACGGTCGCCATCCGCGGCCCGCCACGAGCGACGGATCGGCAGCAGCGCCGGCGACCGCGATCTGCCGCGTGGGAGCCGCGCCGGCGGTCTGCGGTTCTTGCCGATGCGCGACCACCGGCGGCCGTCCGCAGCGTCCACGCCGCGCTTCCCACGCCGCGGCTCGCGCTCGTCCCGGAGGAGGAGCAGGCGATCGCGCCAGACATCCGCAAGGCGGCGGGCGGACGGGCGGCACGCGGCCCTCGGCCCTCGGCCCAGCGAGCGCCTTCGGGTCTTGCCTATCGCTGCTGCGGCCGCGGCCGCGGCTGCGCCCAGTCCCCTCCACGCGCATAGCCTGCCGCCACCACTGCCGCCACCACTGCCGCCGCCCGCGCGAGACCGACCCATCGACCCATCGACCACGACGCTGCAAGGAAGGCACAGCGACCAACGAGGCTGTCAACAATGCGCGACGACGCATCGATGGTCGCGGCCGCGTCAACGGTCGCTGGTCATCGCATGGTGCCAGAGGACGACCTTACATCGACGGAAGCAGCCATTGTCCGATGGCCGCGCGGCAACGATCATGTCCGCGTGAGAAATGACCCGGTGGTCGCCACGGGGTGGCGAGGCGTTTGGGGCGGACTGGCAGGCCTGTCGGGGGGTCGGGTGCCGATCTTTCCATGTTGTCGATGCCCGTGGCCCGTGGGGGAGCCAGGCTCCTGCGGGAGGCAGATGCCTCGGTGGGACGCTGCAACGACACTCTATGACTCTATCCCGCCGTTTTCCCTCACATTCTGGCGGGCGGACTCTCCGCTAATGTCTATCAAAGAGGATGGTATGTATCACCGCGGATGCGGATGCGATTAAACTTCCTGGAACGCGCTGGCGCCCGGTGCTGGAGCGGCCGGCGCGTCGGTGGCCGCGGCCGCAGCCGCGTCATCGGCCATCGGCTTGGTGTCGGCGAGCCAGGGCTTGACGACGGCCTCGTAGCGCTTTGGCCGCATCGGCTTGAACGCCAGATTCGGCGGCAGCGGCGACTCGTGGGGCAGCAGCTGCGGCACATAGACCCGGTCGGCCTCCGAGGCCTCGGTGGTGTAGACCACGGCGTGGGGCCCGCGGTGGCGGGCAAAGAAGGTCGCGACCGGGTCGCGGACATCGAACATGTCGTCGTAGTAGACGCGGCCCTCGCGGTGGAGGGTCGTCGCCGCGATCAGCGTCGGCACGTCGTAGATGTTCGTCAGCTCGGGGTTCGTAAACGCAATGTCCAGCGCGGCCATCACGTCGCGGACGACGCGGCTCTTCAGCGCGAGGTCCGCAAACTCGACCGCGCGCCACTGCTCGGGCGTGTCGCACACCACATAGCGCTCGACCACGGTGCGGATCTGCGCTTCAATGGCCTCGACATCTGCTTCAGTCAAGCTGTGAGAGATGCCGAGTCGACGCCGATGGGTCGCATCACCACAACAACAAAAAAGAGATTCGGGGTGAGTTGACCACGTCGCTGCGTATGAATCCTTCCGAGAAGGACAGTCCAAGCAAAAACAAAAAACAACGGTACACATTGCTCACGACATAAGGGTTGCGGGTCGGCGGCTGGTAGCGGGTGCCGACGCGGGCGGCGCCGCGGGCCAGCAAGTCGGCGATCGGCGGTGCCCTCGGGAAGCCGAGCACGCGTGCCTGGCTGAAAGCGCGGGCGGTGCAGGGCGCCGGCAGGGATCCCTGCACGAGCGGAACCAACGAGCGCAGTGCCCGCGATGGCACGGCTCTCGATGATCGGCACAGCATCATCGCAGGCAGCGGCGCAGGAGAATGCGCTCTGTGGCAAGGGGGCGATTGGCAGGGGCCGATAGGTCTCGTCGGCGCTGGCGATGATATCGTATCAACAACGGGATCGCCACAAGGTCAGTCGATGCGGATGCAAATGCTGATACGAAAGGCTGTGACGAAATGCGGATGCCAAGGCAGATGCGGAGGCGGATATGGAGGCAGCTGCGGGCCAGCGCACGCGACCGTCAAGAAAGGGCCGGGGGGTCGACGACTCGAGGTCGGGGGGAGGAGGGTCGGAGTCCGTGCTGCAGCGGACGCGGACGCGGACGCGGACGGGGGTTAGCTTTAAAGAAGCGTGCTAGTGTTCAATGATACCGGTCTCGTGCGATGCAACGAGTGACTCACAACGGCAAGAAGCTATCGCGTGCGCGGCGGCCTCGCGCGAGCCAGGCGCCCAGGGTCAAGCGTGAAGGACCGACGGTCGCGGTTCTTGAACACAGAGCCGAGGCCCGCCGCAGGGCGGTGGGGCCACCGGCTGCTGCTGTGGGCCCCTGTGGGCCGCTCCGACGCCGCCCCCACCACGCCAGGCAAAGCGAGACAAAGTCCAATCGACCCGCGGCCGCAGCCTTCGCTGAATACGAAATCCCGAATCCTGAAGTCGACGACCAGCACGCGAAGCATCGCCACGGCAGGCGATCGCCTCTTCGGTCATACGATCAGGACACCGAAGGGCGTGTGTTCGAGACCGAGTCTTCTTGTTCTGTCGTGGGCTACCCCATCGGCGATGACCAATTAGCCGGCGATGGGTGCAACGCCTTTCTCCATCAGGTCCAAGGACACATCATACACGAGCGATGGATGGAATCATACTCTCATAGCCTACGTGAGTTCTGGGTGAGGGTCGACGTCCTGAGCGACGGTACTGAGCGTCCCTCGATTCCCCAGGATGACGGAGGATTGGGCAGCGCCGATCCAGAGGAGTGGCTCAGCCGCGACCGTGGCCCGCCGGCCCCCTTCTCTGGCGGCTGAAACCCCGCTCCCTCACGGCCGCCGGCCGAACCGAGCCCCTCCGCCCGGCGGCCATCTCGCCGTCGGCGACGCTGCCGCCCACCGTCCGCCGGCTCGGCGGGAGCGCATCGGCCATCGCACACCACCGCTTGAGGAACGCCGTTGCGCACGCGGATCGCACATAAGCTCTGCTTGCATATCACGACTGGATCGCCGTCTTCCGGTGCCCACGCGGAGCCCATGCAGTGAAGGTGCCGAACGCCTCGACGTCGCCATGCTGGGCACGGACGGTGATGAGCTCCGCTCTGGATGTCGCCGCCATCTCGCACCCGACTCCTCATAGTGATAGGCACCGCCAAACCCCCTCTGGGCGCTGACCTCGGATCCCTGACGCTCACGGCTGCTTGCTGCCTGAGGAGAGACGGGCCTTCCCCTTTCATACCGCGCCGACGCCCCTTTGAGAGGATGCCTGCTGTGAAGCGCTCGGTGGCGCCGGCCGCCGCCGCCGCTGCCCCGGCGACGCCGGCCAAGAAGGCCCGTGGCTCGTCTGCGGCTGCGGCTGCTAGTGCTGCCGCGGCAGCCCCCACGCCCTCCAGCAAAACCGCCAAGACGACCGTTTCTTCGGAAAAGATCAAGGCGATCAAGCCGAGCAAGGCCGAAGAACGAGACGTAGCGGCGCTGTCGAGCGCCGTGCTCGCGCAGGAAGTGATTACATCGACGCAGCATCTGACGCATCTGGCAGAGCTGTTCCGGCGTAGCCAGCCGTCGGCGTCGGCATCGTCGGTGGCTGCCAAGACGCGGTTCGAGGCCGAGACGCTGCTGTCCCGCATCTACGGCGTGCTGATGCCCCGCGTGCACAGCGGTAGCGTGAGCAAAGCCACGGCGCAGTACATCAAGAACCAGTACCGCCTGTTCGTGAAGCTGCTGCGCTTGCAGATGCAGGAAGCGGACCCCGTGTTTGTGCTGCACGCGGTGGAGCTGCTGCTGGTGGAGGTGACCGCCGACTCGCTGCGCGAGAGCCAGAAGACGGGCAAGCCCATCCTGAGCATCACGTCGATGGCCGATTTCTGGACGGCAGTGTTCGCGCACCGCGAGGGCGAGCCGCTGCTCGCGCCGGTCCGCGCTAACCTGATGGACAAGCTCGAGCAGTTCCCCGACTTCCGCTTGCACGCGTTCCGTGGCCTCGCCGAGATGCTGCACCGCACGCTCCAGACGGACACGACGCAGTATACCGGGGTGCTGTACCGCACGGAAGCCGAGCGCCTCGCCGTGCTGGACCAAGTCTGGGCACTGGTGGGCCCGCTGGACTTTACGACGATCGGCGCGGCCGGCGAGGCCGACCAGCAGAGCCAGCAGAAGCGCCATGCGAAGCAGCGCGCGGCGGGCAAGCGCGTGATCGAGCGCGACGAGTTCGGCTTTGCGCGCGAGGACCTCGAAGACCCCGACCACGACCGCGACGACGAGGAAACCGAGCCGCTCTTCTTTGTGCCCGTGTACGATACGTACCCGCTCGGCCCGAAGGACGTGTACCCCCATACCCTCGCCCGTGAGGGCCAGAAGGCGCTGAATCTCTTTTTCCGCGGCTACCTGCGCCACGTGCTGCCCGTGTCGGTCCTCAAGCCGCTGCTGCTGCGGATGCCCAAGCTGCTGCCCTGTCTGCGCGAGCCGCAGCTGATGACCGACTTCTTCTCGTCCGCGTACGAGCGCGGTGGGGCCCTTGCGGTTGAGGCGCTCTATGGTCTGTGGACCCTGATCCAGCGGTACAACGTCACGTACCCGGACTTCTGGAAGCAACTGTACGCGCTCGTGGGCTACACGGACCTGTGGCAGCTGCCGCACCTGCCGCGCTTCTTCCGCCTGCTGAACATCTTCCTGTCGTCGGTCCAGCTCTCAGACCGTCTCGTGGCGGCGTTTGTCAAGCGCACGGCGCGCCAGGCCCTGCGCGCGCCGACGCCCGTGCTGCTCTTTGTGCTGCCCTTCCTCTACAACACCCTGAAGCGCCACAACAACGTGATCGGCCTGCTCCAGTACCAGCCGCGCGCGGCGACGACCACGGCGGCTCCGGCCATCAACACGACCAGCAGCCACAACCCCGAGAGCAAGGACCCCGCGTCGACCGAGCAGACCGAGCAGACGTCAAGCGATGCCGCTGACGCCGCCGCGGCCGCCGATCTGACCGACGAGGCTGGGTTCCCGATCGGCTTCCGCGTCGCCGCGGATCCCTTCGTGGCCGATGAGGCGAACCCCGAGGACGCGAACGCGATGGACAGCAGTCTGTGGGAGCTGATGGCGCTGAAGCAGCACGCGGTGCCGTCGGTGGCGGCGCTCGTGCGGCTCTTCGAGGAGCCGCTGGTGCGTCCGATTTACGTGCTCGACGAGTTCTTTGGCGAGACGTATGCGTCGATGGCGGCGACAGCGCTCGACAAAACGGCCGCCAAGGCCGCGGAGGGCGATGACGCCGACGACGTAGAGTATGCCATGCGCACGGTACCCCTGAAGCCGCTTGCCTCGATCTGGAAGCGGTCCGCGCCGCCGGCTGCCGATGTCGCAGCCGCAACCGCAGCCGCATCCCACTAGAACGAGGGGTCGGCGGATGCTTGCGTTCCCTATTCCATGTGCATGCGTCTCCATGCGGCGATGTTTTGAAGAACGCTCAACGACTCGACTTATGCGTGTATTTAAAAAAGTAGAACAACGACCATTCCACATGTCGGCGGCGGCGGGGCCCTCGTCCCTCGCCTCGCGGCACCCCGCCACCGCACGCGGCGTCGGGGGGGTCCGCGGCGCACGCGGCGTGCTTGAACAGGGACCGTTGTCTCTTGGCCTGGCCCACGGCCGCATCGTGCCGTTCCGACCGTCGCACCCCGAGAGCGCATGAACGATGCCCAACAGCGACCGAGGCGTCCGAGGAGATCCGCGACGCCGACGACGCTGCGCATCTCGATGCTTCCGCTCGGGCCGAGTCTCCCCCTCCTCCGTCTCGGCGAAACGCGCGTCAGGAGGCGATTCCCTCTTGGGCCCTCGCCATCGCTATCGCCGCTGCCGTCTCACCGCGACCATCTCACCGCGACCATCTCACCGCGACCGTCTCGCTGCAGGGTCCTTTCCCATTGTCCTGGGCCTCCCCACAGCATCGCGTTTGCATGTCTCCTGATCACGCGAGCCTGAACCCGGAAACGTGCGGGCCGCCATGTCCGACAGCGACGAGGATTTTCTGGCCAATCTCGAGGCCGAGCACACGCCGCGCTCGACGGACGCCGCGTCGCCGATCGCCCCTCCGGACCTCAAGCCGGTGCCAGCGCCGACCTCCGCCTCGCCGCCGGCCTTGAAGCCCGCGCCGGCGTTGACACCCGTACCCGCGGCCGTGGTGGCGGCGGCACGCGCGCCCGTGCCGGCACCGGCGCCCGCGCCGGCTCCGGGACCGCCGCCCTCCAAGAAGGGTCTGAGCCTGAGCCAAGCGTTCTTTGACGACGACGAGTTCGACGACGACGACGATCCTCCGCTCGCCGCGGCCGATGGCGGCGTCCACGACGGCGGCGTCCACGACGGCGGCGCCCACGACGGCGATGGCGGCGAGGACGCGGCCATGATGCCCGTGGACGCCAAGCCCGTGATGCGCACGCCGCCCGCGGCGACCGGCGACGCGACGCGTCAGGACGCGAAGCCGGTGCCGTCGCCGGCCCACGCCCATCCCGCGGCCGCCACGACGACGACCCCTTCAACACACGCGTCGCCGCGTGCTGACGCAGCGCGATTGGCTGCGCCTTCCGCCGGATCCGCCGCGACCCTGTCGACGTTCCAGCCGCCGAAGGCGCCGCTCGCGCCCACGCACGGCGGCCGCCCGCTGCCCACGGGGGCGGTGGCCGCGCCCGCCGCGGCGCCGGCCGGCGCGATCACCGAGCCGCCGAGCCAGGTCGATCTGACGGCCGTGCCGCTGCTGGACGGCCGCGCCACGTGGGACGTCGACATCGACACGCTCCAGGAGCGCCCGTGGGAGCTGCCGGGCGTCAACCTCGCCGACTACTTCAACTACGGCTTCAACCAGCAGACCTGGCGCCTCTACTGCGAGAAGCAGCGGCAGCTGCGCGAGCACATGGCCGAGCTCGAGCGTGAAGTCTATGACCGCATGCACCTCGGCCTCCCGATCATGCAAGACCGCCATGCCGCGTCCGGCCGTTCCTCCGGCGGCGGCGGCGGCGCCACGAGCACGAGCAACGCATCCGCGATGCAGATCGATAGCAAAATGGGCCTCACCGACTCGCCGTCCGGATCCCGCGCGTCGGGCCACCACCACGCGCCTCACGGCGCCAACGACGGCCGCGACGCGCGCGAGACCCGCGGCGACGGTCGCGGCGACGGTCGCGGCGACGGGCGTGGCGACGGGCGTGGCGACGGGCGTGGCGACGGGCGTGGCGACGGGCGCGGTGGGAACCACCCGCCCGCGGCGTCGATGGCCGGCGCCAGCCACGATCCCGACGGCGAGCCGGACCGCCGCGGCGCCAGCCGTGCGTCGTCGCCCGGCGGACGCGGCCACGACCTCGACCGCGGTGATCGCGACCGCGGCGACCGCGGCGACCGCGACCGCACGGCCTCCCGGCAGAGTAGTCTGAGCGGCACGCCGGACGGCGACCACGTCGGCCGCAGCGGGTCCGGCGCGCCCGGCAGCGCCGCGCACCATGCGGCCTCGCGCGAGCGCGACCGCGATCATGAGCGCGAACGCGACCGTGAGCGCGAGCGCGAGCGTCATCGTGGCGGCGGTCGCGGCGGCGGCGGCGGCGGCGACCGTCAAGGCGATCGCCCCCGTGAGCGTGATCGCGAACGCGACCGTGGCGGCCGTGGCGGCGGCGGCGGTCGCGGTGGCGATGCATCGTCGGGCCAACAGCAGCAACAGCCGTCAGGTCGTGATTGGGATCGCGGCAAGGACGGCGGCAACGATGGCAACGACGGCGGCGGTGGCGGCGGCGGCGGCCGAAGCCGGAAACGCGGCCGCGGGTTCGGTGACGGTGGTGGCGGCGGCCATGAAAATGACGGCGGCAATGGCGGCGGCGGCGGCGGCGGCGGCGGCGGCGGCGGCGGCGGCGGCGGTGGCGGCGGACGCCGCGACCGGAATCGTCGTCGTCGACACTAGCGCTCTCGCGCGACGGCCCCGATGCAGGACTATCGGATCGGATCGGATATCATGGTTCTGCCACCGCACGAGCGGTTTTTGTTCATCCGTGTTGATAAAAAAAAACGAAATTATATAGAAGAGCGTCGTGAGCCGCCCGGGACGGCCGATGGATGCTGCGAACGCGGTCGCCGGCGGCATGAGGAATGCGTCGTGCAATGAGGTCCAAACATAGAGTAGAGAAATGGAAACGAGGAGAACAGCCGTAGTCGGTTACTGTTGCGCGCATTGGTTCTCGTCGGTGGTCGTTTCGGGCAGTTTGCGGGTCCGCAAGGTGCGGCGCTTGGTGCCGAGCGCGGGCGCGAGCACCGCGGGGCCGGCAGTCGGCGAGGCGGCCATCGCAGCGGCCGCCGACGCCACCGGTGGCCGGGCCAGCGGCCGCTTGCCGAGGGGCGAAGCCGCCGTGGCCGTGAGCGCGGACGGGAGCGCGGGCCGCGTCGCGTGATTCAGCGCGGCCGGCAGGGCGCCCAGCACGCTGCGCGTCGCGGCGCTCGTGGTCGCGGAGGCCGCCGCCGTCGATACCGTCGATGCCGTGACGGGCGCCGCCGCGAGCGAGGCAAGCCCCGTGGCTGGCAGTGCGGCCGAGGCTCGCGGCTTGAGGCCGCCGGCGAGCAGACGGCTGGTCGGCGCGGCGCCAGGGCCCGCCGAGGCGGGCGCGGCATGACCGTTCGTGGTGGTGGCGGTGGTGGCGGCGGCGGCGAGAGCGGCACCGGTGGCCGTGACAGTCTTGAGCGGACTGACGGCGTGGTGGTGGGCGGCGAGGGCGCCGGCGAGGTCGGTGGTGGTGGACCGGTGAACATGGAGGGCGCGAGCGGGCTGAGCGTTGGCGGCCGCATGGGCGGCGGCCTGCTCGGCGCGCGTGTTGGCCGCGAGCACCTCGACACGGAGGTCCGCGATCTGCCGGCCCCAGCCCTGCTTCTCGTCGCGCAGGGCCGAGCACTGCGCCGCCAGCTGATCGCGCTCGCGCCGCAGCGGCTCCTGCTCGCTGCGCAGCGCTGCAAGCTGCGGCGTCAGCGTTTGGAGCTCCTGCTGGAGCTGGGCCTTGCTAGCCTCGGCCGCTTCGAGGGCACGCTGGGTCTGGGTCATGAGCTGCTCGGTCTGCTCCTGCCAGCGCGTGTTCTGGGAGCGCTCGGTCTGGAGGGCCTGCTGCGCCTTCGAGGCCTGCGCCACGGCGGCCTGCAGCTCCTGGGTCTGCTGCGCGCACTCGTCCTTGTAGACCAGCATCTCCTCGGCCAGCTGCTGACGCGCCGTCTCGAGCGCGGTGTACCGCTCGCGCTCCTCCTCGAGCGTCTGCCGCATGCCCGTCGCCATCAGCGTCGTTTGGGCGGACGCGCGTTCGGTCTGTTCGAGCTGCGACTTGAGCGCGACGAGCTCTGCGTCATGTGCGCGCGCTCGGCGGTCCAGCTCGGCCTGGAGCGCCGTGGTCTCGGACGCGCTATGCTGCGTCGCGCGCTCGAGCTGCTGCTCCAATGCGGCCACACGCGCCTGCAGCGCGCTGTGCTGGGCCTCGGTCTCGTGGGTGACGCGCGCCACGTGGTCAGCGTGATCCGACTGGACGCGCGCGTGCTCTGCCTGGAGACGCACGAGCTCCGCTTCGGTCGCAGTGGTCGTCTGCTGCAGGCGTGCCAGCTCCGAGGCATGGGCAGCAAGGGCCTGCTGATGCTTGGCCTCCAGCGCGGCCAGCGCCTGGACATGGTCGGCTTCCATACTCGCCAACGCCGCCTGTGCCGCCTCGCCGGCTGACTGCAACGACACGCGTTGCTCCGCCTGCTCGGTGAGCTGCTGACGGGCCTCCGTGAGCCGCTGCTCGCTGTCGGCCTTGTCCGACTCAAAGCGCTGGATCACTTGCTCCAGCTGCACGGCAAGCGACGTCTTGGCGGTCTCGAGGTCCTGCGCACGCTCAGCCAATTGGGCCGCAGCCGCATCCTTTTCGGCCAGCTCGGCTTTCAACGCGGAGAGCGCCGCTGTCAGCTCGGCCTGCGACGCTGTCATCTCGGATTGCGACGCCGTCGCGGCGGCTGCCGCTGACTCTAGCGAAGCGACCTGCGCCGCCAGCGTCGACGCCCGCGACTGGGCTGCCTCCGCGTCACGCGTGCGCGCCGCCACCGCCGCTTCGAGCGCCGCCGACTGCGACTGCTGCAGCTGCGCGGCTTCCTGCGCGAGCAGCAACACGTCCTGGAGCTCGCGGCACGTCTTGTCTCTGGCGGCGAGCGCCGACTCGGCTGCGGCCAACGCGGCCTCGTGCTCCGCCACGCGCGCCGTCAGCACCGCCTGCTCGGCGCGCGCCGCATCGGCCGCCTCGACCGCGGCATCCCGGGCGGCCGTGAGAGTCGCGACCTGAGCTTGCACCGCGGCCTCCGCATCGTCTCGCTCAGTCCCCATCCGCGCACGTTCCGTGGCGTGCGCCTGCTCCATCTCCGCCGTACGCGCTTGCTGCGCGGCGAGGGCTTGCTGCGCCACATCCCGGTCGTGCTGCGCGGCGTCCAGCAACGGCTGCAGCGTCTGGAGCTCACGCCGGACTGCGTCGCACTGGTCCTGCGACGTCTGCAGCGTTTGCTGAAGGGTCTCGTACTCGCCTTGAAGAGCCGTCTGCTGCTGTTGGATCGCTGTCCGCTCCTGCTGAAGACGATCCAGCGCTTGCTGACGATCAGTCAGCTCCTGCTGCAGCGTATCGCGCTCCTGCTGCAGCGTAGTCTGCGTTTGCTGGAACACATCATGCTCGTGCTGCAGCGTATCCAGCGAGGACTGGAGCATCTCATGCCGGTGCTGCAGCGTATCAAGCGATGACTGAAGCATGTCGCGCTCTTGTTGAACCGTGTCACGCCCGTGCTCCAGCGCATCGCGCTGCTGCTGAAGGGCGTCAAGTGCCACCTGAAGCGTGTCGCGCTCCTGCTGCGCCACCTGCACGGCGCGCTGCGCCTCATCCCGTTCGGCACGCAGCGTCGCGCCAGTCTGCTCGAGCGACTCGAAGGCCTGCTGCCGCTCGGCCTGCAGGTCCGTCAGACGCGCGATTTCAGCTTCGAGCTCGGCCACACGCGGCGGAGGGCCAGCAGCCGCCGCGGCCATCGCGGCCAGGCGCTGCTCCAAAGCCGCCGACGTCTCGGCCATCTGTGCGAGCGATTGCTGCGCTACCACGCAGGCCTGCTCGGCCGCCGCGGCACGCGCCTCGGCCGCTGCGACTGTGTGCTCGGCATCGGCCAGCTGCGATTGCACCGCCGCATACGCGTCGCGGGCGGCTGCGGCGTCCTGCAGGGCCGCCGTGAGCGCCGCGGCGGCGTCGGCGGCAGCCGTGGCCGCAGCGTCCTGCTGCGCGCTGAGGGCGTGCTCGGCCGACTGCTGGGCATGACGCGCGGCGGCGAGCGCTGCGGCGGCGGTCGCGGCCTGCGCGTCACGGGTAGCGGCATCCTCCTGGGCCGCCGCGAGCGCCGCCGTGGCACGGGCGAGGTCGGTCTGCAGGCGCTGGACGGCCACGGCGTGGTCCCCGCGCACAGCGGCCGTCTGCTCGGCTGCGGCGGCTTCGAGCGTGGCGACGAGCACGGACGACGACAGTGCCGAGGCCATCACCTCCGCCGCGGCGTCCGCAGCAGCGTCGGCCCGGACGAGCGCCAGCTGGGCAGCGAGCGTGCCGGCCGTCTGCTGCGCCGCGGCCAAGTCGGCCTCGCGCTGGGCGACGCGAGCATCGACCGCATCCTGCTGCTCGGCGAGTTGGGTCGTAAGACGGGTCACGTGCTGCTGCGTCTCCGTCACCAGCTGCTGCGCCTCATCCAGCTGCGCGGTCAGCGATGTCACGACGGCCTCACGCTTCTGCAGCGCGAGGTCCGCCGCGGCAAGCTGCGCCTCGGCGGCATGGCGCGCGGCGGCGGCATCCGACGCGAGCGCCTGCTGCGCCACCATTTCCTGGCGGAAGGCCGCAAGCGCGTCAGACTCGGCGGCAAGCGCGGCCGTCGCGGCTTCGGCGGACCGCTCGTGCTCGCGGCACGCGGCCTCGGCGGAGCGGCACTGCGCCCGCGCGTGCTCGAGATCGGCCCGCAGCGCATCAAGCACCGCCGTGACGTGGGAGTGGTCGCCCTGCGTTGCTTCCAGCTGCGCGTGCAGCGACGTCGTCTCGATCTCGAGACGCGCGACCGCCGCCGCGTGGTCGCGCTGCTGCGCTTCAAGCGCAGCGCCCAGTTCGGCCATCGCGCCTTCGGCGACGTCGCCTCGATGCTGCATGGCTGCGAGGTCGGCGGTCTGGGAGGCCGACCGCGCGACGGCATCATCGCGCTCGGCGCGAAGCACGTCGATCTGGCTCGCGGCCTCGGCCGACGCGGCCGCATGCTGAGCACGCGCCGCCGCCAGCTCCGCCGTGCTCGTGGCCAGCTCGGTCTTCAGCAACGAAAGGCGGGTGTTCGTGGCTGATTCGGCAGCGGCCAGCTGCTCCTGCGTCATGGCCAGCGAGGCCTCGGCGGCCGCCGTCAGCGCGAGCTGCGCCGCCATCGCGTCCGCATGCGCCCGCCGGTCGGCCGCGTGTTGGGCGTCCACGTCAACCAGGCGGGCTTCGATTCGTTCACGTGCCGCGAGGGCCCCGCGCGCCACGGCGTCGGCCTGCGCGAGGGCATCGGCCACCTGGGCCTGGCACTGCGATTGAAGCGCGGCCGCTGCCGACTGGTGGAGCGCCCGCTCGTGCTGGACCGCCTCGTGGACCTGTTGTTGCATCTGGCGCTGCATCCCCGCTTCCAGCGTCGCGAGCGCGTCGTGATGGGTCTCGGCCCAGACGTGGTTCATCAGGGCGGACGCCGTCGCATCGAGCTGCAATTCGGATTGCACAGCGGAGAGCGCGCGGTCGAGACGCGCACAACGCGCTTCTAATACCGCGTGCTGGTCGCGCTGTTCGGCGCCTGCGACCTCCGCAGCCTCTGCCCGGGCCGTCAAGGCCGCGACCTTGGCGTCAAAGCTCTCCTTCTGGAGCTCGAGCTGCATGTTGAGTTCCTCCAGATCTTCGGTCATGATCTCTAATTGGCTCGCGGCCGTCGCTTTCTCTTGCGTGAGCGCCTGGACGTGGGCAGCATGCACATGAGCACGCTCTGCCTGCACCTGCTCCAGCGCTTCGAGACGGGCCTGCCACTGGGCACGCTCTTCCGCGAGCGCGTGGTCGGCATCCACGTGGTGGCCGTGTTCCTGGCGCAGAAACGACAGCTGCTCCGTATACACGACCGCCTCGCGGCGGCGGCGCTCTTCAAGCTGCGCCATGCGGGCATGCAGGTCCGCCAGGTTCGCCGCGATGCGGCGGACCTGGGGTGGCAGTGAGGTCATCTGCGCCGCGTCGTCCAGCGGCTGCAGATTCACCAACTCGGGCGGCATCTTGTCATGTGACAGCGCGTCCAGGACATCCAGCATCATCTCATACACCGCTTCCTGCTGCAACGCTTTCTCGTCACGTGCGCCGGTCGCCGGGGGCGGTGGCGACGCTGCTGTTGCTGTTGATCTTGATGTGACGGGGAGAGGCTTGGCATCGGTAACTTCATCCGCCGGCCGATGAACGGCATCGATCGCGTCTGCGGCTGCTTCATGGGGCGTGGTCGACAAATCAGCGTCAGTATCAGCGTGAACGCCAGCACCAAAATCCACCTTTGTGTCGGTTTCAGCATTGGCATTGGCATTGGCATCGGCATTGGCTTCCGCTTCCGCTTCCGCGTCGTCCGCATCGGAGGCCGCCGAGACCCGCCCGCGGGAACCGCGGCGCCCCCGCGCCTTGGACGGCGTCTTGCGCGGCGTCATGGCCGTCGCGGCGTCCTGCATGGCCGCCGTCCGCGCCCGCTTCGAGAGCCGCCGCGACCGGCGCGACGCTGTCGGCGTCACGGTGTCGGCGCCTGCGCTCGTCGTGCTCGCGGCGTCGCTGTGGTCGTCGCTCAGATCTCCGTGAGCCGCCGCCGCCGCTGCGGGCGTGGTGGTCGATGCCGCGGCCGATGAGCGCGGCGTGATGGCCGTCAGCGGGTCTTCGTCCTCGCTGCCGCCATCGACATCGATGGGCGGCGCCGAGGCTGCCCATGTCTGCCGCCGCGTCGAGCGTCGGAGTTTGCGCTTCACGGGCCGGGCCGCGGCATGCCGTGACGGGGGCGAGGGCACGGGGCCTGCGGCGGGCGCGATGGCGGGGGCCGCCGACGGCGGTGCGGCCGCGGCGACGGCGGGCGAGACCCCCGCCACGACGGTGGCGCTGGCGCTGGCGCTGCGCATCGTGTCCAGCTGCCGCTTCAGATGCGTGATTTCCTTGCGGTATCGCCGGAGCAGCGTCTCGTCGCTTACGACTTCATTGACCTCGGGCTTGTTGCAGATGGTGCGCGCGCGCGCGGCGAACTTGAGCGTCGAGATGGTTTCCTCGATCTGGAAGCTGGCGAGCGTGATGGTGCAGATCACGGCGGTCTGTGCGTTCCCGCCCAGCGACGGCTGCAGGATGCGCGTGAGCTTCGAGTCGCGGTACGGGATATGCGTGTTCTCGCCGACGCCCTCGCTGAGCTTCGAGATCACCGTGCCAAGGGTGAGCAGCGACTTGTTGATGTGGCTGCCTTCGCGCAGGCGCGCGCCATCGGTCCCGGCCGTGGACACGCGTTCGCTGCCCGCCAGATCGACGAGGTTGAGCCGGGAGACTTTGACGGCGCCGACGCCCTGGCGCTGGGCGCCGCGCTCGCGGGACTCGATGACGACACGGATAATCGTGTGCGAGCGGCTGCTGTGCTCGTTCATATTTGTCTGGCCCACGTGACGGTTGCTCTCGCCCGTCATGATGAGCTCGGCAACATCGCGGCCGCAGGTGACGACTTTCTCGGTCAGGTTGCCGACAAAAATGTCGCGGTCGGGCGTCTCGTGGATTTTGAGATTGCGGTTAGACGGGTTGAGCAGATCCTTGATGACTTCGTTGTAGATCTCGATATACGACATCCGGAGCAAGAACTCGCGGTCGCTGCGCCGGCCGACGGTCTCGAAGAGTTGCTTGATGCTGAGGACAATCACACCGGGCTCTTCGTGCGTGCCAGACATCGTGTAGGTCTTGCCACTGCCCGTCTGGCCATAGCAAAAGATGGTGCCATTGATCCCGTCCGTCGAAGACTGGATGATGTCGCGTCCGACTTCGTTGTACACATCGCTGTTCGTCTTGTTGGTCGGAATGACATGGTCTACCCATCCAACATCCGTCGGCCATCATCATGGTCATGATCAAAGAAGCATCGCGCTGGGTGAGTCAAAAGAAAGCCGACTGCGAATATCGGCATCCGGTAGCGGCCGGATACGAGCAGGGCGCACCCATGATACTTACCAAAGGTCCAGGACGCGGCCGGGATTAGCCGGCCACCGCCGTCGCCGAGCGCAAGCTGCGTGATCGTGTGCTTTTGGACATGCCACGCGACTTCCTGGCCCGAGTCGCGCTCCTTGGTGCTGAGAGGCCGCACGCGGACGCAGACGCGGAGGTTGGTGCTCGCGGGCACCGCGGACGGCGCCGCGGCGAGAGCCGCGTCTCTGAGGCCCGTCGGGACCCCGCCGTCCGCGGCGGCCGCCGACGCATCCGACGCCATGACCGCTGTCGGTCCGTCCGTCCGTCCGTCGGCTGCGTCGTATGCCTCCGCTGCTGCCGCAGTCTCGACGTCGGGGTTAAGGGGAGAAGGGCGCGCCTTTGTCAGAGATCAGAATCAGCAAAGCAAGCGGAACGCGGACGGCCAAGTCAGGCAAAGGCAAGACAGCGGCAAGCGGCGGTCAGGGGGGCGCGATGCGGGAACGATGCCCAAGCAGGCTGCCGCGATGGCCCCGCCTCGCCGGCCGAAGACGGGGAGTCAGCGCCGCAAGAAGGAGGCCAAACGCAGGACAGCAGCCGCAGACGACGGCGCACGGCTTAGCCGCCCGACGTGGTGATGCGTACGAGAAGAGCCTATCGGGAGATGCCTTCAAGTAATCGTATCACAGTCACTACCGCCGCCTGCGCCATGTACGGCGATGCGGAGACTCCACACAGGGACTCGGTATGAAGACGCGATGCGGGAGCGAAAAAAAAAATGAGGGGAATCGCGTCGATGCCGCGTTCATCCAGCAGCGTGATTGGGAGGCGGGCGGGGAAATAGGTATCCAGGCGTCGCTACGTGGTGCAGATGAACCGACGTCAGCGTCGATAAGTAGAATCACGCGTCTTCTCCGCCGCGCAGGGCTCGATGGCGGGCGTGCACTTTCGGGACGAGTCACAGGATGGATCGCCCTCGCCTCGCCTCGCCTCGCCAGGAGCCGCCAGCCTCGCGCCGTCTCGCCTGGCTCTGCTCGACCGTCATGCCGTCATCTTCATACCCGCGCCGGCACGCCCCGACAGGACAGCGTCTCGCTCATAACAAAGCAGCGCAGGCGACGCGGCGGAGAGACCGATGCTGCGCCGATGAGCGGTGCAGCGAAGCATCGGAACGCCGGATGCAAGCATGGCACGATGAACCAAAAGCACGCCTCCCGTGGCGCTTGCGCCCGGCGGCGGCGGCGGCGGCGGTACGGCGGCGGCGGCAGGGCGGCAGGGCGGCAGGGCGGCGGGCCGGCACAGACCGAAGCGACCACAGAAACACTCGACCGGCACACGCTGCCGACGACACGCGAAGGGGGCTGAGTCGCTGAGGGATTACCGCTCGAAGCTTCTTATCCCGTCGCTTCCGTATCGGAGCGAATGCTCGGCATCGACGCCGTTACAAGAATCGAACGAGTGATCCGTCATTCCGGGTCCAGAAACCATGCTCGGTGTTCTTTTTCAATTTCGTGGTTTTTGACCATTGGGATCTGAAACGACACCTCACACAACTGGCGGAGAAACGCTTTCGTGAACCTGGACTGACATTGTCATTGGGTCTTTTTGGTCGACCCACTCGAAAAAGAAACATGTGCAGCGAATCACTACTGGTACAAGCCTATCTGTAACTATCCAAGATGAGTCTCATCGTTGTCCCTGACATTCTGGTTGCGCTGTCGATGGCATGGCTGTGAACCGGTCGCTCTCCACAATGCCAGGCAGCCTGGGCGATTTGTTCATCATCGCATTCCGATATTAGCCATCAGAAATGCGCCACACATGCTCAGCCACGCGCCTCCGCCTGCCCGCCCCAACCCCGCCGCTCGTCCACCCTAACTCCGCTCCCCTACTAAGCGCAAATTAAGCGCACGACTCGATAGGCTGCGATCCCACCGAGAAGGACGCGTCGCTCATCAACCCGATGGTGCGCTCGTGCTCCATCATCACGGCGCTCTCTGCGGGGGCCGCTTGACACCACGTGATACGCCCTTTTCCCGTGGCTGGGCCTGATCCCCCGCCGACCTATCGCTGTCTCGCCTCCCTCACCCCCCTGCTTCCTGCCGCTGCGAGTGGCATACCGCGAGGCCGCCCGCTATTGCTTCTCGATAGTGCTTCCCAACTTCTCTCGCGTGCGTTCGCCCTCACCATGACGATGGCGTCGACCGCCGACGAGGAGCTCTATGCGGCGAGCCTCGCGACGCTGGAGGCCGTGACGGAGCGGCTGACGGCCGACGCCGTGCTGAGCGCCGCCGCCGCCGCGCATTGCACGCGGCTCCTCGCGTCCTCCGCAGCACTGGCCCATGTCTATGCCGTCGCCAGCGGCGTCGCGGCGCCGCCGCGGCCCGGCGGCAGCGAGCTCGCGGTGCTCAACGGCCTGCGATCCCGGCTGCTCGCGTACGTGGCCGCGGGCACCGACGCGCTTGCTGCGCTCGTCGCCCAGGACACCGATGCGGCGAGCCGCGCGGGCGCTCGCGCCGCGTACCGCTCGGCCATGCGCGCCGTCGCCGTGCTGCAGACGATGCTGCGCGTGTGCCCCGCGATGGCGCTCGGCTCGGCCTATCTGGCGGCCGGCAAGGGCAGTGCGACGCGCAACGCACCGGTCGCCGACACGTTCGCGCAGACGCTGATGGCGCTCGTGGCCGGCCCGCACAGCGCCGCACTCGCGATGAGTCTTGCCGAAGCGGAACTGGTTGGTGCCGTGCTGTGCCAGCTGGCGGCCGTAATGCGTGACGCCACGACCGCGTCGACCCGTGAGTCGAGCCGTGCACCCGCGGGCCAGGCCGCCGGCAAG
Organism: Caulochytrium protostelioides; assembly: GCA_003615045.1. Classification (NCBI taxonomy): domain Eukaryota; kingdom Fungi; phylum Chytridiomycota; class Caulochytriomycetes; order Caulochytriales; family Caulochytriaceae; genus Caulochytrium; species Caulochytrium protostelioides. Next base: position 15,968 of record ML014202.1, on the reverse strand, counting down.
AAGGCGCCGTGGCAGCATCTCATTAACCACGTCGTGCGCCAGCTCGTGCCCCGCATGGCCGCCTCGAGTGCGCCGTCGGCCACCCCGCAGGAGAACGCCGCCGCCGCCAGCGCGTGTGTCGTGCTGGCCGCGTTTGCCACCGAGTTCCCGCTCAACCTGCGGTCCCGCCAAGAAGAGCTGGTCGGCCACACCCTCCAAGCGCTGCTCGTCGCATACGACCAGCAGTATCCGCACCGCGAGGCCGCAGCAGCCGCCAGCACGGCGATCGCGCCGTGGTCGACCACGGCGCCCGCCAAGGCCACGGGCGCGCTGCTCCGCGCACTGCTTGCGTACATGCATATCCCGCGGCCCGCCACGAAGCAGGGCGCCCTCTTCGAGACGGTGCCCTCGGCCGTGCTCGGCCTCATGCTCCACGTGGCACACGCCAGCCTCTCGCAGCTGTTCCGCCCCGTGATGGAGCCCGTCTCGGCGCTGTCGGCATTCCCGTCGCTGTCGCCGCTCGCCAAGCTGTGCCTCGCCCCGGGCATGGCCGCGCGCCTCCCCTCGCCCGACGACGCGCACCACAGCATCGCGTACGAGACTGTCGTGGCGCAGCACCTGCCACTCTACCGCGTCGCGCTCGATGTCATGCGCTGCGTGCTCGTGTCGCCGTGCGCGACGCCGTCAGCGCAACTGCTCGTTCTGCCGCACCCAGCCATGACGGAGCTGGTGCAGCGCGTCCTCGTGCACCCGCAACGGCTGCTTGTCCGTTCCGACCAGTCGCCGGCCGCGCGGCAGCGCATGCACACGCTCTGGCCCGACGTCGTGCTCGCGACCGCCGCCACGTGGGCGCAGGCCTACGTCCCCCGCGTCGGCGTCGCGGCCCTCGCCACCCACCGCACGCTGCTCGACACGCTCGCCCGCTCGGTACACCACTACGTGGAGGACCTCACCCGTGCCACGGACGGCGCCCTCGTCGGCGCCGCCGTGCTCGAGACCGACCTCCTCAGGACGCTCGCCATCGACACTTGGGCCGCCGCGCTGAGCCACCGCGCCCGCAACGCCCTGTGGTCGCGCCTCGAGGCCCGGCTCGACCGCTTCCTCGGCCCCTGGGGCCGTCTCTTCTGCGGCACCCAGGGCGACGCGCCCGTCGTCCTCATGACGGCCGCGCACCTGAAAGCCCAAGCCACGCTCGGCATGACTGACTACGCGGACGCGACCGCGCCGCAGCGCGCCGAGCACCACGCCGTCCTCGTCGGCGTGCTGACCGGCATCATGACAGCGGCGCCCGCGGCGCCGGAGCTCGCCTTCCAGCGCTTCGCCGTTCACATCGTGGCTCAGCGCGCGCTGCACCTGCTCGCCTGTCCGCTGCGCCCGGCGCTCGCGCAGCGCGGCCTCGGCGGCCGGCTCGCCGCCGCCTACGTCGGCGCGCTCGCCCGGCTCGTTCGCCGCGACGACGCCGTTGCCGCGCGCCTGCTACCCGTGAGCCTGCGCGTGTTCGCCGCCCTGCCCTTCGGACCGGACCCGGCCCTCGACGCCGCCGTCGGCGCCGCCACCCGCGACGTCCTCGCCGCCCGCACGCGCCCGCACCTGCCGGCCACGTGGCTCCCGACGCTGGCGCCCCTCGCGGCGCCGCGGTCCGAAACTACCGCCGCGACCACTGCGGGCGCGACGCGACGCGCGCACCCGACGGCGCTGACGATGGCGACGGACGCGACGGCGGCGCCGGCGCCCTCGCCGGCCGCGCGCCCTGCCTTCGCCCTGCCGCCGGTGGCTCCGCGCGCCGCGGCGCCCGCGTCGGCCGCCGCCGCGTCGGCCGCTGCCGCCGCCATGGCGGACGTCATGGGGACGAGTGATGCCAACGCGGCCGACCAGTGGTCCGCATCCGCCTCGACACTCGGCAAGCACAGCGCGGCCGAGACGACGGAGGCGGCACCGGGCTCGCCGAAGCGCAGCCGCGTCGATCCCGAAACGGGGCTGGTGCCGTTCCGCGTGCTGGGCGGCGGTGCCGCCACGACCGCGGCGGACCGCCCGGCGGTGTCCGCGTCCGTATCGACGGCTGCGCCCGCGGCGGGGGCTGTCAGTACGTCGCGGCCTGCAGCGCCGCCTTCTTCTGCTCCGGCAAACGCGGAGGAGGATGACGACGAAGCCTTCCCGGATATCGTGCTCGACGACGACGATGATGAAGCCGATGAAGCGGATGCGGAAGACCAGCAGGACGACGGCGCGTCCGCCAACGCTGATTCGGAAGCCGCGGACGCTGCGTCGACGGATGCCGCATCGCCGTCAGCCGCGTAATCCGTTGAAGGGGTGTGCTATGTATGCTCTAGATGCTATAGACAGGTCTACCAACTGCGAACGCATCGCCAGTGATCCACTAAATGGTTGCGGCGGAGGGTTGTTGGTCACTCGTGGACGAGTAGCTGCCGCGCCAGAACGACGTTGTCCGGATTGCGCACGAAGGCGCCGTCGGCCATGACGACCGTATTCAACTGCGTCATGAACTTGTTGAAGGAGACACGGCTGAGCCCGTCGAGGGAGCCCCGGTGGGCGCGGACATCGAGCGTCGCATCGACCAGCATGCGCCAGTGCGCGGGCCGCGTGTCGGCCACCAGGTCCATCGGAGACGGCACGCCGTCGCCGCCCGCCGGGCCCGCCGCCGCCGCCGCCGCCGCCGCCGCTACCGTGTCGCCGAGGGAGCACCGGCGCAGCCATCCGATCAGCGTGCGCGGTGTCGCGACGGCGGTGGCGTTCTGGCTGAGCCGCGCCGCGAGCGCGACGAGCAGATCGTACGCGATGCGCAGATGGCCGTCTTCCGGGACGGCGGCCTCGTCGTCCTCGGGCTTGTCGTCGGCCGCATGGTCGGCCGCGTTGTCGGCCGCGCCACCGCCGTCACCGCCGTCGCCATCGTCGCCGTCGTCGCCGAGACGGCGGCGGTTCGCGCGAGTCGCAGCGGCTCGGAGTGGGTAGCGCCGCGGCGTCGGGATGCGGAGGTGGCGGCGGTCGGTCCAGGCGAGCAGGTCGCGGCCGATCTGGGCGACTTCCATGAGCGCCCCGCGCGACGCCTCGGCTTGCTCAAGCAGCTGCAGGAGGGCCGGCACGACGACGCGGGCGAGCCGGTTTTGGTGGTCGCGGGTAAGCAGCCCGAAGACGGGCAGGGCAGCGCGGATCGTCGCACGGACCTCGGGCAGCTCGGCCGTCTGCGGATGGTACGCGAGCACGATGAGGTGGCCGAGGATTTCGTCGTTGTCCAAGTACTGCCGGATCCACAGCTTGCAGTTGCCCTCGATGCCGATCGCAAACAGCGCGCGGTTGTTGAGCGCTTCGTAGTCCAGCGTCTGCTGGCAGAACCCGAGCAGACTGTCGATCTCAAAAGCGCCGCGCGTCATGGCCGCGTCCGAGAAGACCGTCTCGGGACCGAAGCACAAAATCAGATCAAAGAGGCTGTTCATGGCAAGGCCCTTCATGTCGTCGGTGCCCATGCGGAAGGCGTGGAAGAAGAGCGGCATGTGCTCCACGGCGACCTCGCGGTTAAGCAGACAGATAAGCGCGAGGCAGCCGTACCCGATCGACTGGAACGGCGCCAGTGGGCGCCGGATCGCGGGCACGCAGAACGTTTCGATCCACCCGCGTAGGGCGGGGTGGAACGCGTCGATGCGCGCCGCCGCGGCCTGCACGATTTCCAGGCACCGGTACGCTTTCTGCAGCAGCCGGTCCTCGCGGTCCTCGTCCGTCGCCGTCGCCGCCGCCGCCGAGTCACGAGAGGGCCCTGGCGCCACCGTGGCAGCTGCTGCCGTCGCCGAGGCGAGACTTGTCGCATCGTCTTCGCCCATCGCCACGTCGGCCCCGGGGAGCGCAGCGCGGTGGTCGTCGTCGTGGTCGCCGAGGGCTGTGCGCATGCTCGCGCTGCTCATGGCGCCCGCGACGTCGTCGCGCTCGCGCGAACGGCGTCGGCGCGCCGCATCATTGCCATGATCGCCATGATCGCCCTCGCCGTCCTGCGAAGATTCCAGGTCGTCGTCGACGCTGACCAGACGGCCTTCGGGCGCGAGTCGGAGCCGGGGCCCGTCGTCGCCGTCACCGTCGCCATGGGGGCCCGAGACCGCCGCGTCCGCGGCGGCGGCAGCCGCAGTAGCAGCGGTCGTCGTGGTCGCGGTGGCGGCGTCGTCGTCGCCGTCGACATCATGCAGGTCGTGCACGGTCTCGGTGACGAGCTGGACAAAGTCCTTTTCGTTTTCGCAGAGGTACCGCATGGTCTTGATAAGGGTCGCGACGTGGGCGGTGTCCCAGGCGGGGTGTCCCACGGCGCCGGCGATCCATGCGACCATACGCCGGCGGCCGATCTCGTCGGTCGTGTCCTGCTGGCAGGCGAGCCTGAACAGCGCCGTCAGGATCCACTCGAGGGCTTGCCGCTGCTCGAGCACGGCGGCGTCGTGGTCGCTCAGCGTGGGCGGGTCCAGCCCGTCGCCGGCCGCGACGGTGTCCTCGATCGGCGGCAGCTGCTCGATCTGCGCCAGGTAGTGTCCGAGCAGGTGCGTGAGCTGCGTCAGCGTCGGGCAGACCGCTTCCCACGCGGCCTCGCGGGCCGTCTCCTGGCACCAGAGCAGCCACTCGACATAGAAGGCGGCGCGCTCGGGCGTGAGCTGCTGCCACTCGGACGTGTGGTAGGCGAGCGCGTCCTCGATGCGGGCCGCGTTCTGGAAGAAGTAAGCGCGCAGCAGCGGGCGTGCCGCGTGGCCGCGGACGACGTCGATGCGCTCGAGAAACAGCACGACATCGTCCGCGGCGCGCGGCAGCCACGCCTCAAAGAAGAGCTTGAGGCCCTGCTTCTTGACCGCCGTGTCGCGGTCGCTGAGGCTGCGCGCAAGCAGGTCGTCGCGCTGGCTGCGGGTGAGGTGGTCGTGGAGCCGCGGCGCGGCGACGAGCCGGGCGAACGCGACGGCGCGCACGCTCGCTTCGCGGTCGCGCGTGAACTGCATCAGGTACGGCAGGTGCCGCGGCGACGGCTCGAGCACGGCGCAGACCATGCGCCGCACGAGCGGCGACTTGTCGTTGTGCGCCTGCGTAATGCGCTCCAGGATGGGATCGGCGCCACGGGCCAAGTCGTCCCCGGCATCGCGGTCTGCATCGCCATCGCGGTCGCCGTCGCCATCGCCATCGCCCGTCACCAGCTTGGCCAGCGCGAGCAGGGCTTTGGCGCGAACCGAGGCCTCCTTGTCGGTGGCGCGGACGGCGAGCCCCTCGGTGAGCGCGGCGTCGGTGGCGTCGGTGATCTCCGAGAGGTGCGCCAGCAGCAGCGAGATGACTTCGCAGACGCGGCGCCGCACGTGCTTGTCTCTCGCCTCGAGCCCCAGCATGGCGCGCGTCAGCAGCGTCTCGACCAGCATCGCGCTCAGCGTCGCGTCGCGCTCCTCCTCGGGCGCGTCGCCGCTCGCCGGCGGCGCGTCGTGGTTCAGCAGGGTCAGGTACGCCGTGAGAAACCGGAATGCGCGCGCCGTCTCGACGGCGTCCTGCTTCGCCGCGATGATCTGCAGCACGCACTGCCACACCGCCTCGGCGAGGTCGTCGGGGCGCTGCGGGTCCTCGCGCCGCCGCTGCGCGCACTGTCGGTGCAGTTTGCGGAGTTTCCGCGCGTTCTTGCGGTGGGAGGTCCCGCTGCTCACGGCTTCGGCGAACAGCTGCGAGACGACCTGCTGAACGGGATTGATCGCTGGCGAGGGCGACGGCATGGGCGATGGCGGCGTTCCGGTCTGCGCGCCCGCGGCGCCACCCGCGGCGGCGCCCGCGGCGGCGCCCGCGACCGCCATGGTCTCACGGGCCGCCCGTCCCCCGCGAGCCGCCGTACGCGCTGAGCGCCACGTGCACCGTGGTCGGGTGATGGGCGTTCCGGTGCCGTGAAGGCGGGACTGCCGCCGCTGTCGACCGTACCGCCGAGGAGCAGCGCTCCCCGTATGACAGGACGTCCAGGCGAGAGTCTGATGTGGCAGGGCGCTCGCGATCGGCGTCGCCGCCACGCGTCACCCGAATGAACAGGCCCAAGGGCCAGCGATCGACGGCGTAGCCGCTCGAGACTGCGATCGACGGAGAGGCCGGGCCCACGCGGCGCCGACGTTGGTGTGGAATGAAATGGAATGGAATGGAACGCGGATCAGGACTGCTGCGCGGAGTTTGGCCTCGCGTCGTCCGACGGACGGCGTCGCGTGATCCCCGTTAAGGCGCGTGCTCCACGCCGCGTGTCCCCAGCACGCACCCATGGTCTCCGCCGACGGTGACGCGACGGGTCCCGCGGCTGTTTCTGACGCCCGAGCTGAGCGCGGGAGTCCGCACCGGTGATAACGAGTGCGAGGCGCGAGGCGTTCTCGGGCGTTGCCGCAGGTACGCACGTACCCGATGCTGGAGCGCCGGATGCCGGTCATCGAGCGTCGGAGACGGCGGCGGCGCGTGGCGGAGCCGCCCGATGTGGCGCTCGTGGCTGGCGTGGCGGCGGCGTTCACCGCTTGGCGGCCCGGGCCGGCGCGCCGGGAGCCGCTCGCCACCGCGGACGGCGAGCGACGGCCTCGCGGCAGCACTCGCGTCGCGTTCGTCACCGGTGGTCCCCGTCGCGGGTCCCTGATCGCGGGTCTCTGATCGCGGGTCCCTGGCGAACGCCTCACTATAATCAAGAATCTCTTAATGAGGACATGAAGCAACCGAGCTGGTACCGGCGATGCGGGACGGCGAGCGAATGCACGAGGCACTACGGGCCGAGCACTCGCCAGGAGGGTGCGTAGCGACCTGTTGCCTCCCCCCCACGAAGGCGGGCAGTCGCCACGTTGACGAGAGGTGGGGTCTGGCGCGATGCCGACGCCGTTGACTTTACCACGGTCAAAGCGTGCATCCTATGCGCCGTCCTGGGCTCCATCCGGCGCACCGTCCTGCACGGCGTTTTGAACGCTGTCCTGCGTTCCGTCCTTCGCCGCAGCGGCCTTGCGGCGCTGCGCGAGGCGGCGACGGCGCCGCCGCTCGCGCTTCGCTTGGGCAGCCTCCTGGCGCTGCGCCTCATGCAAGCGCTGGAGCCATTTCTCACGCTCGCGTTCGGCGAGCTTGGCAGCGTGCCGGTCCGCCAGGTATCGGTAGAGCCGGAAGCCGGCGACGATGATCAAGCCGGCGAGGCCGACCGCAAGCGCCTCGAGCATGTGGTTGTGGAACCAGTGCCACAGGTTCCCAAACAGCTGCGCAAAGCCCCACTTCAGCCATGTCGTGCACACGCGCGTGTAGCGCTCGATGGGCATGAACGGCTTGAGCGAGACGGCGTTAAGCGAGAACGCGCGCCGCTCGAGGCGGCCGTGTTGCTGCAGCAGTGCTGGCGGCGGCGGCGGTGTGGGCGGCGGTGTGGGCGGCGGCGACCCCGGCGGTGTGGGCAGCGGCCGCGGCCACGGCGACGGCGCCCGCGGCGAGCTGGCCGGGGCGCTCACGAGCAGCGACACGAGACGGGGCTCCGCGAGCGCCGTGAACGCCTGCGCCAGGTTGGCGTCGTGGGCGGCCGTCCATGCGTCCGGGTGGCCGTGGTCGCGGACGGCGTCGGCGGCGGCGAGACGGAGCGCGACGATCGCGGTGCGGATCGCGGCGGGCGCCGCCAGCGCGCGCTGGTCCTGGCGCAGCCGCGCGGCGTCGCCGACGTAGTGCGGTGCCAGGGCCGCCGCGAGCGCGGGGCTCTCGGCCCACGCCGCCGACAGCTGCGCCGTCAGCGCGCGCATCGCGGGCGAGCTGCTCGTCAGCGTACTCTCGTCGTTCAGCGCGGCGATCACGAGACGCGCGTTGACGGGTGCGGCGGCGGCAGGCACGGCGGGGTCGGAGGCCGCGTTCGACGGCGCGGCGGCGGCGGCGGCGGCAGGGAGGGCCGGCATCGCCGCGGCGCCCGGCAGGCAGACCGCGATGGCGAGCAGACCCGCGGCGGCCGCCAGCACGGCGGCCATCCGGATCACGGCGCCGCGACCGCCGTCAGGCGCGGGCCGACCTGATGCCCGCGACATGGGGCCGTCGATGAAGGTAAAGAACGGCCGACGGGCCGGCAGCACGCGGCTGGCTGCACGAATGGGCGCGGCGGCCGGTCCCGGCGGCAGTCCTGGTGGGCCGAGCGGCGGGCGATGCGACCGTCGTCCCGCCGGCGTGGCCGTGGTGCGCACGAAAAAGGCGGTTCGCGCTTCGAGAGACCAACGAGAGAGGAAAAGGATCCTGCAGTCGTCAATGGGGCATCCGTGGGCGATGGATCAGGTGGCAGCGCCAACGCTCGTCTGGCGACGATTCGCGGCGATGGCGACGATGCGGATGGCGGGATGATGAAAGGCTGTGGTAGCCAAGATGAGGGCCGACGAAGCGCAGTGATGACCACCACGAGCCATGTTTCTCTTGCCAACCAGAATACCCTTCAAGTTGGCCGGGTGACTTGCGCAAATGGGCCCAGAAGCTGTGGTGCCTTGATACACGACCCCGCTCCTTGGCGAGGATGGCCCGCGTGGCCCACAAGCTTGGGGGTTCCAGTTCTTGCTACCGTCTCGTAGCTACAGCCGCCGTCGTGGCCGTCGCCGCCACCGCCACCACCACCGTCGTCGTCGTCGTCGTCGTCGTCGTCGTCGTCGTCGTCGTCGTCGTTGTGGCGAGAAGCCGCCCAGGGCTGCTCCGCAGTCGCGAGTTGCAGTGGCCGCACTGAATGCGCCACCGCAAGACCACCGCGGCGGCAGGACCCATACGACGTCTCTCGCGCCTCTCGCGGCGGCCGCTTGTCGGCGCCATGGCCCGCGCGCGGCGCGTCAGTCCGGCTCCTTCCAGCTGCTTCCAACGCTGACGCTCGGCACACGCAGTCGTCGCCGCATGAGGGCCCCTGCCAGCTCGTGCGCATCGTGAACCCCGACCGCGGTGCCGAGCGACGGTTTCGCGTCCCCTCCATCCGATGGCGACGGCGACGGCACCACGGTCCACGACGGTAGCATGACGCGCGTGCTGTTCAGGCGCAGGCAGGCACGACCGGCCCGTGCCATCGTGCCATTGTGCCAACAGCATCTGCTTGGGCCTTCGCGATGTCGCTTGTGCTTGAGCGCAAATTTTTGTCTGTTGTAGTGGAAAGCGCCGGCCAAGCCTCCCACTCCTGTCGTCAGCGAGAGAAACCCCGACGGGGGTGCAAACTCCGCTCGGTCAGGTGGCCACGCTACCCTTGACAGCGTCGTGCACCGCGCGCCCATCCGTCGTGGCGCAGCAGGCCCCGGTCGGCCCCGGTCGGCTGGCCGCCGGCTGAGCAGACTTTGTGGGAGGGATCGGCGGTTTCCGCCTTCGGCACGGTCCTCCGCCGACCGTGGGGTAAGACGACCACCACGTTCGATCCGCAACCCATGACAAGGGATGATGAGCCACGCGACCCTTGAGCAACAGGAAGAGACAAATCGAATTATATATAGAGGTGAAACGCCGGGTCGACTCTGGTCGGGTGCCTTCGGCGATGCTTGACCTGCGTCGACCAGCAGCGATGGCATCGTTCGCCATTCAGGTTCAGCTCCGTTACAGGCTCACGGAGTTGACGGCCCCGGCACTGTCCGCGCTCTGGCAGAGCTCCTTGCGGTAGACCGAGATGCGGGGGGAGCGGAACGCGACCCTGGAGTTCGAGTTGCGGGACTTGTTCTCGTCGCGCCACTCGAGCTGGATCGTGCTCGTCTCATAGTTGGTCGGGTCTGCAAACTGCGTCAGGCTGGCCTTGCCCTGGGCCTTACTCTTCAGCTGGAGCTCCTCCAAGATATCGTTCTCGCACCAGTACCGGTTGCGGAGCACCTGGAGGTCGGGCTGCACGTTCTGGAACTCGGGCGAGAAGGCGTTGGCGTAACCGAACATGACGAGGGGCGTCGACTTGGACGCCTTGTCGCCCCAGAGATCTTTGCAGCCCGAGACCACCTTGCGGTTCGACTTGATAACGGACTCGACGCACACCATCTCGCGGATCTCTACATCCCAGACCGGCGGGTCCACCGCCGTGTTCTTGTCAATGGTTTTGTCGTCGCCGTTGCCGTCCGCCACGGTGTTATTAGCCTTCTCGTTCTGAATGTTCGCCGGGTAGCTCGTCATCTTGCGGAACGTCAGCGGGAACAAGTTCGAGATCTCCGGCAGGGGCAAACCGGCGCCGCCGCGCTCTTCCTGGATGTGCTTCATCGTCTGCAGCACCGCCGGCCACATGCACGCCAGGTTGGACGCGTTCCAGATGTTGCGGCGGTTTAGGTCGCCGGCAGCGTTCGGGTCGGCCCAGTACCAGAAGGCAAAGTATACCGTGATCACCTCTCTGATCGCGGTGCGGTAGCTAGCGAGCGAGGCGTCGGTCGGCAAGCAGGTGTTGTACGAGGGGCCGGCCGAGGAGATGAAGCTTTTGAATTTTTCAAAGAAGGGCGCAACAACCTTCGGCTCCTTGCCGTTTACTGCGCGGGGATTGTAGGTCACGGGCAAAGTGCTGAAGATGCGGAGATAGTTGAGCCACAGCGAAATTGAGGCCTGGAACAGCTGGCCGGGCACCTTATCCTGGTCATACCGGATCACATAGTCCTCCGCGACCGGGTCGTCATTGATGTACACGCGGGGCAGGTCCTTGCGGATTGCTGTCGGCAGTCGGTTCAGCAGGTTGAGCAGCGCCTGGCCCTCCTTTTCTTTCCAGCTGCTCTCCTCGTACTGCTTCTTCAGGCACATGCAGATCTCCAGCTTCGACACCATCGTCGGCCACTCGTTGCCGTCCTTCGTCTGGCCGGCATCGAGAGGCTTGGCCTCGAACTTGGACAAGTACTTGGTCGGCTTACCGCTTCCCTTGTGTTGCGCACCCGTGCAGGGGATGCAACCGTCTTTATATTGCGACAGCGTGGGCATCCCCCACTCGGGCTCAGTCCACTCGAGATCCTTCCGGTGTCGGTTCTCATAAGCGCTGGGATCGGACGTGGGACGCTTCTGCCACGGCTGGCGCTCCCGCGGCAGCACGGCGAGAACCTCGTTCCACATCTGGGTCGTTTCGTGGGGAGTGTTGCCGCGATTCTGCCACAGCGGATACAGGCCCTTCATGTCGTCCAAGGGCCCTTTGTCCCAGGGATGCATGTCACGCTTCGTGCGGATCAACGGGCCCGCCGACACCAGCACGCCATGGAGCACCAGCGACAGCCACGAGGCTGTCATCAGACCCGCAAGCATGGTCGGCTACGTGAGCTTGAATGGCGGGAATTGAAACAAGAAAGGGTGCAACCGTCTACAGCGAAAGAGGTCAGCAGAGCAAACGGCGAGCGGGGAAGCAAGATGCTAAGAGACATACGTATAGTTACAGAGCCAAAAATAAAACAAAAAAAATAAACAGAAACCAGGTGCTACTGCGGGTGGTTGGGGATGCGTGGGTCTGGAAGCGGAAAGGCTTCCAACGTGGCTCGAGAAAGAGAAACGTCCGAGGAGCACCGAGCGTAGGATCGTGAAGCGATGGAAGAAAGCATGGAAGAAAATCCAACTCCAACCCCCATTAGACTTTCGCCATCCGCTATCGGTCTTACGCCCCTGCGCTCGGCGCGCACGGGAGGCGCAACTTATACATGATCGCGCGCGGTTGCCTCCGCACCCTGCCAGGTCATCAAACGGCAATGGCGAAGCAGGCCAACCCCTACCCCATGGATGAATGCTAGCAACCCGGCCCGTGACTGAAACATCCTCGATATGACATGTCACTCTGAGACTGCCACTGGCCACCCAACCGAACGGATGCGTGGCTCGCGCGCGCCGCAGCAGGTATGTCTTGCTCGGGCCTCGTCGCAGCGTGCATCCCCTCGCGGCTCGAGGCGGCGACCCGATCGACGATGCACCCCCCATGTAAAAGGCGTCGCGCCGATCCCGTCGCCACTGTGGCGCGCGGATTGGCGTGCCAGGAGAAATGGCGGCCGCGGGGGCCGTGCATGAGGTGGCCTCTCCGCATGACTTCGAGGCTGCTCACGCGGCTGCGACCCGGTCGCTGCGCCAGGCCGCGCTCGCTATCACGGTGCTGTGCCGCACAGGCGACATCCGCGGCCTCGCATCACGCATCAGAGACGACGGCGGATGAGGCTGCGTGTTGATGGCCGTGTGGCACCGCCGTGTGGCGTTGGCGAGCCTGCGCGGTGGCGCAGCCGGGGTGGGTGGGCGCCACCGCCAGAATCGACTGGCGTCCGCCGCGCTGGTCACGGCGCGTTTTGCCACCATGCGGTGGGCAGCATGTCCACCTGCACGGCGAACGTCACGTAAGACGGATCGCCGCCGGCGGCAGGGGGGGCATGCCCAAGCCATGTCCCAGTCCTCCCACAAAAGCGACCCTCCGCTCGATGGCGTGTTTCACCATGCACCGGTCATCGCATCGGCATGATGCTGTAAGACATAGTTGGCTCAGTGTCGGATGACTTTGCCGACCACGGACCGCAGGGGCGCTTGCCCGAGATTGCGGCACCGCGCTTCTGGTCTGTCCGGTAAGGCCAGGCAGCGTCGGATGGTCAACGCGGCATGGAGATCGCGGTTCACCCACGTGCTGTAGGTGACATCATGGCCGTTGGTAGCTTTATACCACAGCAGCCCTCGGACCACGGTTCCCTGACGCCGGTGTTAACCGGGTGTCAGGACCACATTGATCCGGGCGTCCACCCGGGTCTCCCAGAACGGGGTGGCCGGCGTCGGCGCGGCCGGGGAAGCGCCTGCGCGCGTCCTACGGGGTGGGTTGACCCGCGTCGGCGCCGTCGAGCGAGGGCTCGTCCAGGTATTGCCGGCCGGGTTGGCGGCCGTAGACGCGGTTGGGGCAACGCTTGCCTGGGACGTGCGAGCGATCGCCATCTGCGTCGGGTCCCGGGGTTTCACCTTGGTGAGGATGCCATTCGTCTCGGCATGCCCCTGGGTCGTCCGGAACTCATCGACCAGGACGGTGCGGAAGCGCTGGGCACACGCCTGGTACGCGCGAGCGGTTGGATCGGAGATGTCGTCCTGGCCTCCAGGGGCCAACTTGGACGCGCCCTAGGCAACCACCACTTCAGTGACCACGGGCGCCATCGCCCCAGCGGTCCCCTGGGCGACGCGGTTCATGAACTGGTTAAACAGGAGAGGGCGGGTGTTATCATGCAGCTCATGTCGAACTCGGTTCGCCGCCACCGCGCCAGTGACTCACTGGGTTAGGCCGCCGGCTTCGGAGGCTCTCAAAAGGGAGAGGCTCGATGTTCATGGTAGGGGCGTGACTGACATGGTCTACCATCTCGTTGACTAAGATTAGCGCAGGGTCCAGCGAAACTACTCGGAAAGGTTGAGCAACGTTGACACAAGCACCGTGATAACGGGCGCCGGCGTTTCAGTATATATAGTCACGGAGCTAGGAAGGTAGCCTGGTGCCGGCCTGGCTGACAGCGCGCCCTCACACTCAGTCCTCCTCTCCTCCCTCCTTGAATGGGCCTCGGCACTTACCCCGGCGTCAGACTCATGTTCAACATCCCATCTCTGGTCTCTGCCTCCGTCTCTGCACTCATCTTGTCGCCGTGAATTCGCCCGCCCTTTCGCACTCGATTCTATCTCCTCCCTTTCCTTCTCTTCTCGCCCACAAACAACCCTCGCTTGATTGGTCGCCTCGAGTGAACGACCATGCTGCTGTTGGCGTGTCACATACGCGGGGTCTGGTTGGCGCTGCTATACCTCGTCACCGTCGTCACGAGTGCCCCCGCCATTTCCGACTGGCGCGACCGGATCCTTTCATACCCGTTTTTAGAGGCAAAGCTTCAGTGGGGTCCTCACCAGGCAATTGCTGACTACCGAAAGATCGAACATGCCATGACAAACCCTGTCGTGACCTATGTCAAGGGCTATAATGAAGAGGCATGGGAGCCCGTTTTTGAGGCGTTTTCCAGCGTGTTCCACGTATACAGCGCAGCGCAGGTGGCTGATGATAAGCGTACGGTTATATCATTGACCGCCGCTCTCCGCAACACGGATATCAACAACGCGGAGACCTTTGTGAATCATGTCTGGAAGACCTTGATTCCTAGTGAAAGGGAAGCAGTGCCAGACTCAGTGCCAGACCACATCTTCGCCGACTGGCCGGCGCTGAATTGGGTTTCACCGCAGACTGATGATCAGTACGTGAATTTGATTTGTTTTATGACGCTATCCAACCTTGTGGACCCGTCCGAACCCGTCGTTTCGGTGCCTGAGTACTGGGGAACGATCAGGCGGGTGCCCTCAACCATCACGCGTCTCGGCTCTTTGATCACAAAGGGACATCTGCCAGGTGAGATGACGAAGAAATCGTTCCTGGACGATGCAGTTCGCCAGGTACTTCTCGACGACGTCGTTTTCCGTGCCAATCAGTATCGCTTATTCGTCAATCGTATGGTCTACAAGAGGATCGCTCATCTCCGCGAAGACTGGCCGAACAAGGAGAACGTGTACAACATGTTTCTAGAGTCATTCCAGTCTGAACTTGACTTGGCCGCGGATCGCTCGATTAAGTCTCAAGTTCTCTTTCGAATCGATCGGGATTTCTGCAGCTATATGATGCTCAGGTTTCTTTGGTGCGACAGCCATCGCCTTTCTGAGATCTATCGGAGCGCCCAGCCTGTACATCATTTGACTATGCACGTACGTCCTTTTGCGTTTACGAAAAACATTTGGAAAAATCTCGTGTCGAGCAAAATCCCCAATCCTGCGAGGCTTCTTGGCATTGTGGAGCAATTGAACAGCGGCCTCCATCAGACGAAAGCAGTGTTGTCCCCCTCACTGCTGCCTGGCACAGCATCAACATCTTCCGGTCGTTCATCTGCATCGACAAGCCATTCCACCGCTGTGAAAGCTGTGGAAGCTATCGAGGAAGGGTGGCTAGAGGTGTCAGAATTGGGATCCGCAGTGTCCAAGTTCCCCCATGTCTAACAAGACCAAATTCGTCCGATGGACCATCAAAACCGCGGGGCAGCCTGTGCAAGCGAGGCTGGCTGCAACACTAGTAAATGTGCTGAGGTGCCCCCCACCCCTACCCCCAGACATAGTTCATAAAAAAATCATGTAATTCTGCACCGTTACGACCTGATGTGAAGGCCTGGCCTTCGCCGAGTCAAACGCTGCCATGCCTCCGTCCATCGACGCGTCAACGGCCACGGCGTTGGCACCAACGAGCGAGGCGGGCAGGATCATCAAATCGGCGCCACGGAACCCCGTTCACCGCGTCAGCTCCGTCGTCCCCAGATCGATGTCGTCACCATCCAGAGCCACGCGGAACACTCCGTGCTGGGAGTGACCTGCTGCGCGCGATCCCGGGGCTTCCCTCGCGGATCAACCCTATGTCTCTTTATGAGCGGTGGATCATTTGCTCGAGACGTTCTCCGTCGTCGAGGCCCTTGACGTCGACCCGCAGCTCGCGCTATTCTCGAGCATGATAACACGGCTTGAAGACCAGCGCGTGCTGGACGTGCGTGATTTGACCAGTACCATGCTGATGAACGCGGATGGCACGCCGGTCTCGTGAAGGTTCAGCTGCATCGTGGCACCAAGATTTCAAAGAGGCTGCGCGCCCACCGGCCCAACGAAGCACCCAAGCCGTGAGCCGGGCGAATGCGTTCGTTGCTCTCACTCTCCGGTCAGCGCTGATCGGATTCGCCAAAGGCCACATCAGACCGTGGCGTGGTTTCTTTCGATGGCCACTCAGGAAACACCCCGTCGTACAGCGATTGCATCGCCTCTCGGTAAGCCCGCGTCGCCCGGTTCTTTTCGACGGCGAGATCACGTCGACCCGCTGACGTCCAGCGTCGGGGCGATCGTCCGCTGAGCATCGCGCCACCTTGACGTCTGGCGATGTGGCCTCCACGGGCAGTGCCCGACGGGATCCCGCAGACCCTCTGATGCCCAGCGGGGAATGACGCGGAGGCGGGGAAAATAAGCTTTATTTTCTCACCTCAGGTGGACGAGGACACTTAGGTGGAGGAATAAAGCTTATTCCTCCGCCGAGGTAAAGGTATAAA